>JAJPUD010013826.1:0-42781 GCA_023553655.1 Myrmecobius fasciatus | reverse complement strand
TAACAATAATAATCTGTTTGGGAGACCCAGCACTTTGTTGTATATGAAGCTCTTTAGAGTTGTCAAAGGGTTTTATAGTTGGTAAAAAGGATTTATGGCTTGAAAAGCTCTCTGCAGTTTACAAGGGGTTTCACCCTTCACGAGCGCTTTACAGTCTACAAATGGCTTTAGAGCGGTTAAGGAGCTTTGCAGTTTATAAAGCAGTCTTGAATTTACAAAGTGCTTGTTAACATATGTGGCCAGCACTGAACCCTGTGCCCCGGATGCTCCTGCTGGGGGCTGACCAGGGCAGCTGGGGGCCATCAGCCTTCTCTTCCTCTACTCCTGAAGAGCATGCAGCTTTGGGTGGCTGCATTTCATTCCTGAACTTCAGCCCCCCATTCCTAGCCCAGCTCTTTGATGACTTGGGGTGATTAGGGTGGGGCTTCAAAGGCTGGAGTCCCCCCTGTCGGGATGCTGGACTTTTATTCCTCGCCTGCTTGGTTCTCAGCACAGAGTCTGCAATCACTGCTGAGACCTCATCCTGGCCTGCAACTGATCCTGGCTCCAGGAGATTCAGCTAGCAGGATGCAAGCTTTGGTCTGTCCTGTCTCTCGGACACTATCACTGCCTCTCTGTCTCTGTCTGTCTCTCTCTCTCTCTGTCTTTTGGTTTCTCTGTCTCTTTTTGTCTCTGTCTCTCTTTTTCTCTCTCTGTCTTTCTGTCTGTCTCTGTCTTTGTCTCTCTCTCTTTCTCTTTTTGTCTCTCTGAATCTGTCTCACTGTCTCTGTCTCTCTGTCTCTGTCTCAGTCTTTGTCTCTCTCTCTTTCTCTCTCTTTTTGTCTCTCTGAATCTGTCTCACTGTCTCTGTCTCAGTCTTTGTCTCTCTCTTTCTCTGAATCTGTCTCACTGTCTCTGTCTCTCTTTCTGTCTCTGTCTCTGCCTCTTTCTTCCTCCCTCTCTCTGTCTCTGTCTCTCCTCTCCCCGTTTCTGTCTGTCTCTCTGTGTATCTTTGCCCCCTTCATCTCTCACTCACTTGCTCCCTCACACCCAAGAAGCCCAGAGTTTGAGAGAACAGCTGGCCTAATCTCTGAGCTTTTCGAAAGATTTAAACCTTCTTCCAACAGACCTGGGAGATAGGGGGAGAGTTATTGCACCCACTGAACAGATGAGCCTGAGGGGAAGGGCTGATTGTCCAATCACACAGTCTAGGCAGCCTGTCACGGGCCTTCTGACTCAGTGCACCTGGGAATGGGCATAAGGGAAGGGCTCCAGCCCTGCCCTGGACTCACTGTAGGCATCTTGGGAGATTTTCCCCTCTCCAGCCCTTACGTCCCTCCTCTGACAGATGCCCTGACAGCTGGGGGAAGGGGCAGAGGAGGGAAGCTGGCTTCAAATTGATTCATTCACTTTTCTCATTAAGTACCTACTGTGTGCAGCCTAGTGTGCCCAGAGCTAGAAGACATTCAAGGTTTGCTTTGAAGATCATTTCTGTCCTCGTGTAACACAGGGGCTGATGTTTCTCCCAATCTCATCTTTCTCCTCACTATCTCTCTGTCCCTCAATGTCTCTCTTCCTTTTCCCAGTCTCTTACTGTCTGCCTCTGTCTCTCATTTTTTCTATGTGGGTGTTCTCTGTCTCTGCCTGTATCTGTCTCTCTGTCTCTGTCTCTCTCACACACACACAGTCTCACTTTCTGTCTTTGTCTATTTCTGTCTCTGTCTGTCTCTGATTATCTCTGCCTCTGTCTCTCACAGTCTTTCTCACTTTCTGTCTGTCTTTGTCTCTGTCTCTCTGTCTCTGTCTCTCTCTCACAGTCTTTCTCCCTTTCTCTCTGTCTCTGTCTCTCTCTCACACATAGTCTTTCTTACTTTCTGTCTGTCTGTCTTACAGTCTTTCTCCCTTTCTCTCTGTCTCTCTGTCTCTCACACACACAGAGACAGACACACACACACATTTACTTCCATCTCTTTTGCTACCTTGGTTTCCCTCCTCTTTGTCTCTCATAGTCTCTCCATTTCTGTCTCCCATGAGCTGTATCTCTGCCTCTCTCACAATCTCTTCCAGCCCCCTTAACCTAACCCCCCCTCCCCAGGACACACACACAGAATCAGCCTTTTCAATAAAAAAAAACAAGTGGGAAACAGAGTGAATTACCAAGTATTACCTCAAAAACGATCCATATGGGGCCAAATGGTTTCCAAATGATCCAGACCCCTTTCAAGGAGAAGGAGGAAGGGGAAGAGCCAGGCCACATGTGCTGGTGAGAATCGAAAGGGGAGGGGGGCAGCCCTTCCCCCCAGGCCCTGGCTGGGTCTGACTCCCCAACCCCCCTCCCCCATTTAATACTCTGGGTTTTGCTGAAAACAGAGACGGTCCCCTAAGCTGCCGGCTCCTCCCAGCTGTTCCCAACCTGCCCCTCTAGCCCTTCCTCCTGGGCCCAACTCCAGTAGACCCAGGACCCTGGCTCTTCCTTCCTGCCTATGCATCCCCCACTCTGGACCAGAGCTGGACTCTGGCAGGATCTCCTACTCTAGTTGTAAGAACAGGGTCCTTGGATGGGCCCAGTTTGCCGTCCATCCTCAGCCCAGAGAGGCCCAGGACCAATTTGATGTTGACCCGAGAGCCGTAGAGTCTTTGCCCGTGGCAATCCGTGCAGCTCAGAGTTGTGTGACTGGCCTTCAAGAGAAGGCTCCAGAAGTCAGGAGACTCCATGGCCCATGAGTCTTTGACTTGCCCTGTGACCCTCATGCAGGCTCTCAGCAGACTCTGCCCACAATCCCTCCCTACCATGCATCATGGGGCTTTTTCTAACATTGATGCAATTATAGGCTCCTGAATCCAAGGCCTCGGTCAGATCTCTTTTTATGTCTGCACCTGAATTACACAAAGACCCTGTAAATAATAGGCACTTAATAAATGCTCATTGACTTGTTCTGCTGAATGGTGCCCATGAGATCCTCAACAGTTTACAAAACTTTAATGGATCTTCACAGCAGCTCTGAGTGTGACAGACTGGACGGAGTTTATGACCCCATTGAATAGAACAGTCGGACTGAGGCTAGCATGGACTCAGGATTTGAAACTAGCTTCCTAGCCTCTCAAGGATTCTAGATGAGCCCTCGGGGATCCTTCCGACTCCCCCAATCCTTTCATTCTATCACTGCCCGTATTGGTCATAGCATCCCTAGCTGAGTCATGGGCCAGGCTTGATGCAGTGGACAAGAGCGCTGGATTTGATGTCAGAGAACCTGGGTTCAGATTCCCTATTCTGTCACTCGATTTCTATGTAATCTTGAGCGAGTCATAGGACCTTCCTGAACCTCAGTTTCTTCCTCTCTAAAACAAGGGGTGGGTATTTAGAGCAGCTGACAGCTGAAATCCCTAGATCTGAAGTCAGGATGTTTCCTAGCCGGAGGAAACCGCTGTCCCAGTGATCCAGGAGGCCTGAGGTTCCTAGGCTCAGGCCTGTGAGTGTGGGTTGGGTACGAGCAGAGTGGCGGGGGCTGTCAGCCGAGCCCTCCTCTCTAGGCCTCAGCTGCTGAGTGATCATTTTCCTAAGTCAAGTGCGAGGCCCAGTGGGCCGGCTGCCTAATTGTCGGCCCTTGGGAACAGATTGCATTTGCTGGAGTGGATAATGTGTTTGCATTTTCTCCCTTGGCCCCTGACCAGCCAGCACCACGTGACAGTGCCCGGGTATCAACCTCCTGCCTCCAGTGGGGAGGGAGAGGATCCTGATTCCCCTAGACTAAAGGGAAAAAGCTTCACCCTCCCCCTCTATATCCCCAAGTCTGTGGGGCTCCCAGAGGCCCCCTACCTGTGAGGGAGGCAATACTGGTATTAGAATCCCTACTTTAGGGAGCGGGAGCTCATGGGAAGACAGGACCCATGGATGATGGAAACTTTGCTCTTCTTCCACTCTAGCAGGGGCTACACCCAGTAGGTGTTTAATAAATGTTGCTGTTTGTATTTATGTTTGTAAAGCCTCTTACTCAGGTAGAAGCTTTGGGAAATGGTTTCCCAGTTTCTTGGGACCCGGGTCTAATGGATTCACACAATAATCTCACGATAATAATCACAAATCATAAGGTTTATGATTTAGTAAAGGCAGCCAGTCAGCCAATCAGGCATTAAGTGCCTACTGTGTGTCTAACTGGGCCCGAAGCATAAGTGCTAAGACAAGATAGGAGCCCCTCCCTGGTGCCAGGGTACCGTGGTGATGCTCCTCAGAGGATGGGGCACCTCTACCCAGACTCACCCTTTCCTCTGTCACACAGCTACAGATGGCCCTTAGTTTGGCCCTCGTGCATCCTGGACTCCTCATCACATTATCCATACGTGTTCAGTGGCTTACCGACTCATCCCTTCTTTGTCCACAGCCAATCCCAGATTTGTTCCTTCTCTCTACTTCACTGGAGGTCAAACCCTCAACCCCCCTCACCTGGATTATTGAGGGAGTTTCCTAACTGGCCTCTTCTGACTATCTCTCTTTTCTAATATAGTCTTCTTATGGCTTCCTGAGAAATATTCTTGACTACGTCACTCCCTTGCTCAAGAAGGTCTAGTGGCTCCCAATTGTCTTTAGAATCAAATAGAAATTCTTCTTTGGTACTTGAAGCCCTTTGCCACATGGCCCAGCCTTACTTCCCAGGCTTTCTACATGTATGGCCCAGACAATCTGGCCTTGAATGATGCTTCAGCAAGCATTTTTTAACCTTTGGACAGTTGTCCTCCATCTCTTCTTCCTATCTATCTCTTAGAAACTAGAGCTGGCTTAGAAATCCAAGGGCCTAGATGAGGATTTTCCTGCTTTCTCTAGCTGCTAGAGCCTCCCTCCCACAATTCCCTACTTACCCTCTTATATGTGTTCTCCTTCCCTCCCTTCCTTCCTCCCTCCTTGTTTCCCTCCCATTGTGCCTCTCTGTCTTTCTCTCTATGTCTGTCTCTCTGTGTCTCTCTCTGTTTCTGTCTCTGTCTGTCTTTCCCCCTCTGTCTCTGTCTCTGTTTCTCTCTCTTCCTCCCCCCTTCTCTCTGTCTCTCCCTCCCCCTCTTTCTTCCCCCCCTCACTCTGCCCCCCCTCACTCTCCCTTTTGTCATTTTCTTCCTCCCTCTCCTCCCCCTCCTGTCAGGTCCCACCAAATTAGCTTGGATTAATTTTGTATAAAACTACGAACATCCTCCTCACTGTGGTGGGGAGGGGAGCCCAGCTTCTCCAAGGTTACACCAGCGGGCACACGCTGTACCAGCCTTTGAGTATGAGCTCAGAAACAGCCCAGCCTGGATAAGCACGGAAAGGAACGTTCCCAATAGGCAAGCTGCTCTGTGGTAAAACCTTTAGGGCCATGGCAACAAAGAAACACGTAAAACCTCTTTCAGTTCATTTAATACCACACTGAGGGTGGTTCAATGATCTAGGAGCCTGGACTCCACCCTTTGCATTGGCCTCTAAAATTGGGGGCCCGGAGGAAAGCTGGAAAGCAGGAAGAGAGGGATGGAGGAAGGGAAGGACAGACCACTGCCCTCACTACATAGAGACAAAAATAGAGACACAAAACCCAAGAGACACAGAGAAAGAGACAGAGGGAGATTGAGGGCAGAAAGCCATGGGATTCGATGCTTGGGCTTGGATTTTAAGAGGGCCTCACGGGCAGGCTGACATCCTCTGCTGGGGTTCATGTGACCCCCAGAGAAAGCAGCAGAAGAGAAGACCAGCAGCCTTGAAGCAATAGTAGACAAAGGGGAGCAGTGTGGTCCTGAGTCCAGCTGAAGAGCTCCTGAATGAAGTCTCCTAGACCCAGGGAGGACCATTAAGGGGTGGTTGAAGCTAAGGGGTGTTAGGCAAATCTAAACCCAGACTTGTGGCAAGTCTCTTTAAGGCAGGAGCTGGGTCTCTGGCTTCTGAGATCCCCTCCAGCTCTGAGAAAGGACCTGGCCAGGTTACAGAGCCGGCAATTCAAGGGCCCTTTTACCCATCATGCGGGAGTCATTCTTGTTCACCTAGCTTTGCTTCAGACACCCCATTCCATTCTCTAAGTGCCTCCCTGTCTGCTAGATATGAGCCTGACCCATCAGCCTCCATAGCCTTGTCCCAACTGAGCTCCCTGCTTCCCCCCATGACCACTATTTTAAGATGGAGCCCACACATGCACTAACTCACTCTGACCTTGGCTCTTTCTGGAAACCACTTTCTTCTCCCCTCCTGTTATAGAGCCTTGGAACTGGGACCAGTCCCTTTCTGACACCCCTATATGTGGTTTGTGCCCCAAAAGAATATAAACTTCTTGAGGGAAAGGACTGTCTTTCTATTATATTTTCTCCCTAGTGCTTAGCTCAGTGCCAGGCACATGATGAGGCTTAAGAAATACTCTAGCTACCCATCACCCATTTATCTTTTTGTCTCTCTCTCCACCTATCTTTATCGGCCTGTCTCTGTGTCTCTCACTCTGCTCTCTCTGTGTCTCTCTCCATCTCTCTGTCTTTGTCTCCCTCCATGTGTCTGTCTCTCTTTTTGTCTGCTCTTTGTCTCTGTCTCTCTCATTTGTCTGTCCCAAAGAGGAACTCATTGCCGTATAAGAGAGAAAATTCTCCATCATTAAATGGATTCATTGGGGGATTTGGGGAGGAATAAATACAGAGTTCCAGCCTTGGAAGCAAGACACCTGGCTTTGAAATCAAGCTCTGTTTATTACCCAAGGGGCCTTGCATAAAACCCTTCCCTTTGGACCTCACTTTTCTCCCTGGCAGAATGAAGGGCTGGACTCAGTAGCCTATGAGATTTCTTCCAGTTCTGGGATTCTGGTTTCCTGAGTTAGATGACAGGAGCTGGGCTTAGCTCTGACTCTGCCTGGTTTGTGTGGCCTTGGATAAGTAATTTTACTTCCCCAGAGTTTCCTTACCCTCCCGTGAACTTCTGCTTCTGTCACTATTTTTTTCCTTCTCTATAAAAGAAATGTCTCTCGGCCCTTCAGCTACTTCAAGTAGCAGCAATGATGGTATCTCATACCCAGACAACCTTGTGACATTGGGACAATTAAATAATCCTCATCTCTGAGCAGCCCCTAACAGTTCAGAGACCTCATGCCTGTGAGGGAGGCTGAGCAGGCAATTTATGCCTTCAATTTTACAGTTGTGGAAACTGAGGCCTAGGGAAAGAAAGGGACCTACCCAAAGAGACTCAGCTACTAAGTTTCAGAACTCATTTCAATGGAAATTTCAATGGAAACCTCCCTGATTGAGTCCAGAGTTCACCCTCCTACTTCACACATAATTTCTAACATTCTATGGACTTGCCACCCCTTTATTCCAGCTTCCTATTATCTTTTCTTTGATATTTCTTTGATCTTTTGATATTTGATATTTCTTAATAAGGCTTATCTCTAGAGCAGACTCCAATCTTTATATGTCTCTGAGTTCAGAGGGAAAGGAAACAACCATCAATCAGCATTAAGTGCCTACTATGTGCCAGGCCCTGTTCTAAGTACTGAGGATCCAAAGACTAAAATGAAACAGTTTCTTTCCTGGAGGAGTTTCCATTTCAGTGGGGAAACAATATATACAAAAATGGGTATAGATCAAAGCTTACAGATGGATACAATGTAACCTTGGAAAGTTGTGGACCGGGAAATGCTATTAAGAAATGCTTAATACTTGTTTTTGAATAAGTGGATGTTACCACTCTGCAAATCTGAACTGTGATTTCATCAGATATTTCTTAAGCCCCCACTGGTGGTGGATGTTACTTTATAGGAGAGAAGAGATAGACATAGGATATATAGTATCTGCCCTCAGGGATCTCATAGTCTAATTGAGGAAATTGCCCAAGACAGGGTCACTGTTTTCAGATATCTGGAGGGCTTTCCTGGGGGATGCTGCAAGGATGCAAGACAGAAACTCTTTGTAGGAATTATTTCAACTCAGAGGCCATCAAGCCCAACCCACTCATTTTAGACTCATTTAATTGAGTCCTGGAGAAACTATCACTCAGACAGGTATGATTTGAACTTCTCTCCTCAGGCGCCAGAGCCATTAAACTTTCCATTGGATCACATGTTTTTTTGGTTTTGGTTTTTGGGGTTTTTTGTTTGTTTTTGTTTTTGTTTTTGTTTTTCTGAAATCAGGCTATTATGCTGGTGTCTGAATCACAGTAATCTTTACAAGGCAGATTTTAAATGCTTTCTTCAGTGTGGACTCCCTCCTCCATCCCTCAGCAGGGCAGCAATGGCAGAAATTAAAGTGTGGTCATTCTTTAGACTGTGTGCTCCTTGAGAGCAGGGATTATTTTGCCATTCTTTTCTTCCTTAGCACAGTGCCCGGCACATAGTAGGTACTTAATAAATGTTCCTTGACTTGACTTGCAGTCAGGAGACCTGGGTTTACGTCTCAGCTCCTTCTAACTCTTACTAGTTATCTGATCTTGGTCACCCCCAGCCCTCAGTTTCCTCATTTATAAATTCCAGGGTAAGTGAAGGAAGTACTAGAAGGTAGATTTGATCCAATTCAAGGAAATCTCTGACCATGGATTCTGTCCAAAAGTAAAATGGGCTTTCCCCCATAAAGAAGATGCTACAGGGGGGCAGCTAGGTACAGTGGATAGAGCACCAGTCCTGAAGTCAGGAGGACCTGAGTTCAAATCTGGTCTCAGACACTTAACATTCCTTAGCTATGTGACCTTGGGCAAGTCACTTAACCTCAATTGCCTCAGCAAAAAGCAAAAAAAAATGCTACAGATGAGATTCTCAGGTGTAATAGGACTAGATACTTCTGGGATCTCTCCCAATTCAGAGGTCTGTGTTTCTGAAAGGCAGTGAGTTTCCATCTTTGGAAGGGTTCAGCTAGCTGTTGGGATGCACTGGGGGAAGGGGAAAGAACTTCTGATTTCAGGATACCCTTTGAGATCCTTTTATTTATAACTGACATTCTGAATCCACAAGAAACAATGTGTCAGGAAGTCTGAATAACTCACTCATGGTTAGCACCTGATGGACCTCTGGTAGTAAGGAGGCTGGCTAAACAGGCAGATTAATTAGAGTAAATGCCCGGGAGGAGACTGTCCTGGAGTCTCCTATTTCATATATAGGTAGTGTCAGTTAGGTGGCACAGTGAATAGGGTATCAGATCTGAGTGCAAATCCAGCTTCAGACACTAGCTGTGTGACCTTAGGCAAGTCACTTAACTATTTGCCTCAGTTTTGTCATCTGTAAAATGAGCTGGAGAAGGAAATGGCAAACCACTCCAACATCTTTGCCAAGAAAACCTCAAATGGGATCATGAAGAGTTGGACATCAGAGACGGCTGAAGAACAAATTGCTACAAAAGAGAGAGGGTGACGTTGGAGCTGGGTGATCTTTTTAACACTCCATATGATATGTACTACCTGTGGACAGTAGCCCTTATTAAAAGCTTGTTGATTGAGCGGCTGATTGGTTTTGAGTTTCTTACTATTATAAAATGGCAACAGGGGGTACAATAGTTCGCAAAGCAAATATCATCTTATTGGAGCTTCATAACCACTTTGTCAGGTGAGGGGGAAATAAGTGTCATCCCCATTTTATCTTTTTTTGGCTGAGGCAATTGGGATAAAGTGACTTGCCCAGGGTCACACAGCCAGGAAGCGTTAAATGTCTAAGGCTAGATTTGAACTCAGGTCCTCCTGACTTCAGGGCTGGTGCTCTATCCACTACACCAACTAGCTGCCCTTGTCCCCATTTTATAGATGGAAAAACTGAGGTCAAGAGAAGTGAAGAAAAGTTGAGGAAACAGCTCTTGAGTCAGAAAATTTTAGTTGGATTCCCAATCCTGGCACTTTAGAAGCAGGGTAGTAACATGCATAGAGCACTGGACTTAAAATTAAAAGAGACTTTGGGTTCAAATCCTGCCTTATATATCTGTTAGCTGTGTAGCCTCGGGCTAGTCATTTCAAGTTGGCAAAGTACTTTCTTCACACCAGAGTTGGGAGGTATCATGGGATAGAGATTAGGAAGAGGGAGAGGAAGGACAATGCTCTGGAGGCCAGGTTTCTGCCCCTTATCTATGATAGCCCTTCTAGCTTTAAATCCATATTCCTGTAATTCCCTTACTAGTTTGGTGACCCTGGGCAAGTCATTGGAATCAGAATGGTCCTTAGAGGCCAATGAGTTCAGTGTTTTTATTTCACAGATGAGAAAACTGAGATCCAGAAAGAGGTGCCAAAAAGGCTGCACAAGGAGTAAGTCATAAAATCAGAAGGGACCATGGGGCCTAAATTCCTAATTTTATGGAAGAGGAAACTGAGGCTGAGGAAAGGAGAAATGACTGGTTTAGAGCATGTCACACAGGTAGCAAGTGGCAGAGTCACTGGGATTCAGCTCAGGTTTTCCCAATCACTGCCCTCATTTATCTCCTCTCCCTTCAACCTTCTTCCTTTCCTCCCTCCTTCCCAGCATCTTCCCCCTCCTCACTGTCTTTCCCCCCCATCTTCTCCCTTCCCTTCCCTCTCCCCTCTCCCCCCACTCATTTCCTCTCTCCCCTCACTCCCTTTCTCCATGCCCTCTTCCCCATTCCCCCAACCTCTTCCCTTTCCCCCATCCCCTCCTCCACTCCTTTCCCCCCTTTTCCCCTCCCCCAATTCCCCTTTCCCTCCCCCTTCCCCATTTTTCCTGCTCCCCACTGCCTCCCAGGGCTGGGATGAGGAAAATGCTTTTGGGAACCTCCCTTCGAGGCCTTTAGAAATCACATCTATTATTAGCCTCCCTGGCAGTTAAGGGGGGTGCCGAGGGGACAGGCCCTTCAGCCGCCACCACCCAGCCAGCGAGCTTGGGGTTTCAGACCAATTTCCCAGCCCCATCAGACACCTCTTAAACGTAGGGAAAGAAAGAGAAACCATTAGTTGCTCTATTAGGACATAATTACAGCTGGGGAGCAGGACAAAGGGGTCAGTGCCCTGGGAGGCCCAGGGTTGGCGTCTCTCTCACAGTGGGGCCGCCAGGGCCTCTGGGAGCCACAGCTACCTGAAGAGTGGGGCCGCCGGGAGGACCAGGTGCACCATCCAGACAAAGGCCTGGACAAAGGCAGGGATTATTGCACAGGCTCAGGCTAAGTGCCTGCCCAACTGCTCTCTGGACTCCCCCCAACCTCCTCCCCTCTGAGATGACCCAAGCCCTCCTGGGATAGGAGTGGGGTGGGCGGCACAGGGGAGGGGAGCTCCTGCTAGCATTGCTGTTATTCCAGGGGCCTGCTAATGAGAGCCAGTTTTCCCCACCATGGATCCAGACTGCCTTCCATCCTATTTCCCATCTTATATCTTTTTCTCCCACTCCAATCCTCCTATAGTGGACGGTGGGGGAACTGCTGGCTCCCGAGCAGGGGCCCATTTAGGGATGGGGAAACTGAGGCACACAGTTTGCCTATTTCTTGGTGCTAATTCAAGAAACATTAAACATATTAATATTAAACATATTAAACATATCTACCAAGGACAAGGGAGGGAGAACAGAAAGAGAAACATTGGACCCCATTCCTTTTAGGTCTCATCAAACTCTGACGTTCTTTGTTCTCTACTTTACAATCCATTCCACCTTGGAAATCTGTGTTCTAAGTTCTAAGTTCTCATCCCACTCTAGCATTCTTCGGTACTGAGGGATGTATCCAGGGAGGGGTTGAGGAGAGACAGGGTGATAGAAAGATAAAGAATTAAATTGATCCAAGATTAAATCAATTGTGTCCAATGACTTGTGGACCAATGAGGGCAGGTGGGTGGGAACAGGGCTTTGCAGGTGTACATGCATGTGTGAAGTGCATGCATGTGTATGTATTGCTTGCATGTGTGCACAAACATGTGTAAGCACGAGTCTGTGCAAAAACTCATGCAGGTGATTGTATATGTGTTACATGTAAGTTTTGTCGCATGTGTAGACATGCTGTGTGCATGTGTGAGGGTGTGGAGATGGTCAGCCCTCTTAGAAAGACCTTGAATTTGGAGTCAGAGGTTCTGGGATGGATTTCCACCTCTGACCTCCTGATTTAAGGTCACCTATATGACCTTGAACAAGTCAGAGCCACAAACTGATGTGGAAAAGACCTTAGAAGTCAGATCATCTTATATCTGACTACAAATCCCCTCTACAGCATCCTTGAGCCATGATCACCCAGCTTCTGCTTGCAGACCTCCAAGGATGGGGAGCTCCCTACCCTGCAGGACAGACTGGGATAGCTCTCATTGTTAGGAAGTTCTTCCCTGCATTCAAACTTAAATTTGCCTTTTTATACCTTCTGCCTGGTGGTATGAATTCTTCCCTCTTGATTTGAGCTCCTTTTTTCCACAGAACGGCCCTTCAAATTCTGAAACTTTATCATCATCCCAAGTCTCCTCTCTGAGTTTTAGCTTCCTCCTCTGTCAGTTTGGGATAAAGAGGAAGAAAGCAAAGTGAAAAATATAGGGAGGGAGGGAGGGCAAGAAAAAAGAAGGAAGAGAGAAAAGAAGAAGGGAAGAAAAAGGAAGAAGACTGATGGAGAAAGAGCACAAAGAGAGGAAGAGTGAAGAGAGGAGGCTGAGAGAGGGAAAGTCATGATGGGTGAAGAGAAAAGACAGAGGGAGAGTAACTAAGAAAGGAAGAGAAAGAGAATGAGAGAGATAAAGGGAAAGAGAATATAGGGAAAGAGCAAAAAAGAGAAGAAGAAAGGAAATAAAAGAAGATTGAACAGAGGAGAAAAAGGGGGAGAGCAAAGAGAAAGAGAAAAAAGAGAAGAGGAAAAGGAGAAAGAAGGAAAGATGGAGGGAGAAAAGATGGAGGTGAGAAAGTGAAGAGTCTGTGGGAACTGAGAACATATGATCACAAGGGGTTTGGAGAGGTCTGGATGGAGAGTTCCATCGAAGACTAGATTGGTCCAGTGACTGAAGTTCAGTTTCAGGAGTGTGGAGAAAAGATCTGGGTATCCCAGAGAGAAATATCTCAAGCTGCCCCATCTCTAGTAATGAACCAGCTGGATCTGCACCCCTGATCCCAGTGGATGATGAGGAGCTTCAGCAGATGTCACATTTGGAAAGTACAGTTCTAGGGCCCCCAGGAAGGGGTATAAGGGGAACATAGCCAAGATCAAGAGCCCAGGACTGTGAGTATTGATGGATCCCTAATGCTTTTTGCCATGTTGTTTCAACTTCTTGCCATAGGTGAAATCCAGTTCCTTTGAGTCCCAAGTGAGGAAAAGCTGCCCTGGGATGGTGGATGTGGGGCACAACCCCTTTTTCTGTTTTAAGAAGTAGGGAAAGAACCTAGAAAAGGCAATTAAAATCCTCTGAATACTCACCCAACATCAAATGACTCTCACAAAACTTTTTGATGGTTTAAATGCAGGTGAATGAGAACCATGTGGGTCCCATTTCCTTTGAATAACACAGGGTTTGGGGAAATCAAGGAGGAAAGGGCAAAGCCAAAGTCATTTGTTGGATTGGAGGCTCCTGAGACAGTGTTAGAAAGAGAAATGGGTCCTTATGGAGCCCTGGCCCTTGAAGGGGACTCGGAGCTTATCTGGAGTCCCTAAACCGGAATCCTCTTTAATTTAATCCCAGAAAAGAGTCAGCCAGTCATCCTTGGAAGACCTCCTGTGATGGAACAATCCCTTCCTCCTGAGGTTTCTTGGGAACAGCTCTTATTGTTAGGCAGTGACTCCTTTCATTGAAATTGGCCTGGGGACAGCTAGTTGGTACAGTGGATAGAGCATCAGCCCTGAAGTCAGAAGGACCTGAGTTCAAATCTGGCCTCAGACACTTAACCCTTCCTAGCTGTGTGATCTTGGGCGAGTCACTTAACTCCAATTGCCTCAGCAAAAATAAAAAAGAGAAAGAGAAAAAAAAAGAAACTGGCCTGTCTGCAACTTCTATCCATATTTTTCTTCCCTAAGAGGTTCAAGAAGAATCAGTTGGATCCCTCTCACATGTGGCAATCTGAGATAATCTTTCACCAGAACTCTCTTTTCTCCAGACTGAATGTTTCTAGTTCCTTCTTATAGCCTGGTCTCTAATTTACACTCCACCTCCATCTTCATTGCCCTCATTCACGTAGTGTTCAGCTTCTCAGTGGGCTCTGGGCTTGATGTGGTACTTTAAATTGGACACAGTACCCAGCTGTAGCTTCTCCAGAAAACATCAGGAGGAACGTATCACTTACTATGAGCCATAGGTTTCTCTCAATGCACGCTGGGAATTCAGGAAGCCTGAGATCAAATTCTCATTCTCCCATTCACCACCTGGCGCCCATGACCATGTCAGTGTGGCTCACTCCTCCCTGGAAAATGAAACTGCGGGGCCTTCTCTGATTTATGCTCCAAGGCCTCTGGACAACTCTTCCATCACCAGGATCCCCAAGCCCACTTTGACATATCCTCAGAACCATGCAGACTGCTCGACCAATCACATCAAGTAGATGAGAATGGGATGACCAGTTCTAGGTCTTCTCCTCAGATTGGAGTCAGTCACTCAACATCCACCAGGCAAGAGGTTGTCATCTCTGCTGCTGCCAGAGGAAAGGCCTTTGTCATTTGATCTGCCGACTTAGGCTGAGAGATTTGGCACCTGAGGCTGCACCCTTAGGACTCTGCACCTTTCCAACTGTCCCTGTGAGTTCCCCCGTGAGAATATGAGCTCTCTCAGAGTATAATTGCCTGGGTTTTTCTGTTTGTACCACCTGTGCTTAGCACAGCGTTTGAAATGTTTGTAGTTGTTGTTGTTCAGTCGCTCAGTTGTATCTGACTCCTCATAATCCCATTTTCTTGGCAAAAGATACTGGAGCGATTTGCTATTTCCTTCTCCAGCTCATTTTACAAATGAGGAAACTGAGGCAAATAGTGGCTTGCTCGAGATCACACAGCTTGTAAGTATCTGAGGCTAGATTCAAGTCTTCTTGCCTCTGGGCCCAGCACTCTCTCTAGCTGTCACATAGTAAGTGCTTAACAAATGCTATTTCCTTCCTTCCTTCATTCATTCATAGGTCCCCATTCATCTCTAACACCTTATGTTCTCAGGTATTTCCTAAATGATATTTTATGTTCCAAGTTCTAAGAGTCTTCATCATTCTAACATTGACTTTTCTCTGTTCTAAGGCCCTCACAACTCGGATATTCTCTGTTCTAAGAACCCTCTTAGTTCTGATACCCCAGCTTTAAGGCCCCTCCCAGTTTTAATTTTCTCTGTTCTAGGGTTCTTTCCAGCTCTGACTTCTGTTCTACATCTCCTCCCAGCTCTAAAATTCCATCATCTGGGCCCAGCCTGGAATCACAGAGTCCAAGAAAGCCTGGCCACTTTCAGCTCTGGGCTCTGTGGCTAGGGTTTCCTCTTAGAAAAGGCTTCCTGCAGTGAATGGTCCAGGACTTCCTGCTGGGGCTCAGAGCTGTATTCTTGGACATCAGGACTCCATGTATCTCCATCTCTATCCTTGGGGCAGCCTTGCCCAGGAGGAGGTGGATGGATGCTGTGGACCAGAAATAAGCACCCAGGGGGCCTGTGGACCAGAAATACCCCCCCTGGGGGCCTGTGGACCTCAGAATGGAGAGAATTAAACAATTACTACTAAAAGGTATGAAATTCAGCTTGCAGGTTTGGCTTCCCCAGGTGGCCCATGGAGGTTGAGCTGGGACAGGGGCTCATTCATCCCATTCCTATGCTGGAGGGATGTATGTGAGGTAAGGTCAATGTTTAGGGAGCAGGGAAGGAGGTCATTCCTAAATTTCCTTTCCCGCCATCACTCCTAACCATAGAATTCATTGGGAGGAGGGGAAGCATAAAATCAGGAAGGATAATTATTGATGTATAAGACATAGAGCTGTGAGGAACCCTGGCGATCATCTAGGTAAAGGGAAGGAACTTAGCTCAAAGAACATAGCTAGATCATGATAGAAACCGGACCAACAATCAAGGCTTCTGATTTCCCATCCCAAGTTATTTCCGGAAGTAAGCTTTGGTTAGGAGAAGGAGTTCTCTACCAGGGATCCATAAACTTGTTATAGAGAGGTAAAGAGAAAAAGATCGAGAAAGAGATAGATAGAGAGATGATAGGTAGAGATGATAGATAGATAGATTATCAATATAAATATTGGTAGAGATATAGATATAGATGATAAATATTGATAGAGATTACAGATAGATTTCCATATAATTGGGTTCCTTTGTAATCATATGTATTTTACTTTATGGCTTTAAACTTTATTTTGAGAAAAGGCCCGTAGCCTTACCCAGACTGCCAAAGGGGTATAATGCACAAAAAGGTTTTAAGAAACCCTAGGGGGGGCCAGAGGAAAAGAGATCCTGTGGGTCATTGATGGAATTCTGCACAGATCATAGGACTTTCCATAAAGAGTTAGAAGGGACCTCAGAGTCGTCAGTGCCTCATTTACAGAATAGGAAACTGAGGCCCAGTTAGATTAAGTGAATACTCCAAATTCTACACCAAGTGAGAGGCATTGGCAAGATTCAAATTCTGGGCCTTAGCCTTCCATGTGCTCTTCTCATTTCTACCATAATGTCATCCAAGCTATAACAGAGATTTTCTGAGGTTCCTTTTGGTTCTGAAAAGGACAGCTAGATGATAGCTAAGGAGAGCATGCTGGGCCTGAAGTCAGGAAATCCTACGTTCAAATCTGGCCTTATCCTTCATCTGCCTCAGTTTCCTGAGCATCTATTTCACAGGATTGTGGTGAAGGTCAAATGAGATAAATTTTGTAAAGTACTTAACAAAGTGTCTAATACATAGTAGGTGCTTAATAAACTCCGGTTTCCTTACTTCTAAGCATCTGAGGCCCATCAATTGTCTGTTGTTCTTGTTTTCAATCTACCCCTTTAAAGGTGTATGTCCCTACAATCGTAGGGGAGCACTGATTCTGGGCCCAGGAATGGCAGGTTGTGGGTAGTGGGGACACAAGATCTCTGAGCTGCTTCCTCCTTGCTGACGGCCAGGCCAGAGACTATGAGGGGGAAAGGTTTCCTTGTTTGGCTGCATCGTTTTGACTTTGGGAATGGAAGAGGTGTGTAATTGTCAAGGCCTTGGGACTGGTTATGCAAGCAGACCACCTTGGAAAGGGAGCAATCAGCAATAGCCTCTTGGCCCCTTCCGGAAGTAGGGAACCAGATAAGGTTGGGGTGAGAGGGGAAACATCTGAGTTTTCACATGCTTGGAGAAAAAACAAACAAGCTCCCTCCCTGAACTGGTCCATGACACCTCCACCACTCAGATTTAAAGGGAATAAAAGCTGAGTTTATGCATCAGGGGAGGAAGGAGGAGATTCTCAGCTGGACTTCATGACCTTGACTCTAGGATGGGATTTTCAAAGGCCAGACGAATGGGGGTTGGGGCAGGGGCTGGGGGTTGAGGTAGGTGTTACTTTATGATGTTTGCTGGATTTATTGGGCTCTGGGGCGCTGGGGGAGAGAGCCAGAGCCGATAAACTGGCTGCCAGGCTGATGTTCAAAAAGAGCACAAGTTTATAGGCTTTGCCGGAAGGTCTTCCAGGTTATCGGGATCTGGGTGGAGGCTGGTAGTCTGAGAAATAATGGGAAGAGCACTGGATCTGAAGGCCAAGGGCAGAGGTTCCTTGGCTTAGTTATTTTCTTTCTTTGGAAACTTAGGTAAGGCCCTTCTTCCTGGGCCTTCCTCTTACATCTGTGAAATGGGAAGACAACACAATGATTTCTAAAATTCCCTTATGCTCTAAAGTGAGCGACCCACTAGAATTCTCGGTAATAGGGGAAATCCACGATAAGTGCTACTGTATTTTCTCACTTTTCTCAGAGCAATTACTTTGTCTGACTTCCTAACACCCCAAAGATGAGCAGCATCTCAAGCACAAAGTAGAAACAAGTGTAAACATATCAAGAACCTAAGCAGTACTAATTGACTGGTAGTAAGAGAGGCAGAGTTTCCAGGAATAAGGAGGGGATGGGGTTTTTTTTTTTTGGTCTTCTACCCTAGTCTAATACAGCTGGAGCATCTTGTTCATTTCTGGGGGCCACCTTATGGGGAAAGCTGGAGAACATCCACAGAGAGGTAATTGAGATGGTGCAAATCCTTGAGTCTGTGCCATATGGGGATTTAGCAGAGGAACTGGCCCAGAGAAGAGAAGACTGGGGTGTGGAGGGTTGGGGAGTCAAAGGAGGGGGAATAAGAGTATCTTCAAATATTTTCAGGGCTTTCACGTGGAAGAGCTTTGTTCATTTTGGCTCTAAAGGATAGAAGCAGGAGGCTCTTCCCCCATGATGGGGAGAGTTGTCAAGGGGCTTCCATCTACCATTTCCACAAACTTGGAATATACTCCTTCCTGCCTCTACCCTTTCAAACTTCACTTTCTTCAGCACTTAAATCAAAGGCCACCTCCTGGGAGAAACTTTTGCTGGTTGCCCTGTTTTCTCTTCCCCCTGTAAGCACCTGAATTTACTCAACTGTATACATGAAGAAGGCACACCCAGAGGAATGTCAGCTCCATGAAGACAGGGCCAATATTGTTTTAATCTTTATGGCTTCAGTACCAAGGACAGCGCCTTGCTCATACCATCTTGGGTGGACTGCTGGACTGGAGTCAGAAAGACCTAGATTCAAGTCTGGAAAGTTTTCAAATGATAGAGATCTAGTTAAAAAAAATTGAAATTATGTGGGATGAGAATGAGGTGCACATGGTTCCTGATGTCTTATCTGTCACAGGAGTTGAGCCAAAGGTACTCTCAGGGAACTTTCCACTACATAGTTTGCCTATGGTGAGCATTTGATATAGCAACACCTTCTTTATGTTATTGACATTATCATATAGCCTGTGTTTATATAGAGAACTTACATAGTGAGATTTTAACTTCCATAATGCATTATAGATATATAATAAATATTTATATATATATATAAAGTTTTATATATATATATATATATTTAAATAAATATTTTATATATATAAAGTTATATGTATATATTTTTAAATATATATATATAAAGTTATATGTATATATTTTTTAAATAAATATTTCATACATATAAAGTTTATATATATATAAACTTTATATACCATCCAAGGACAAGATTACATGCTGATGCATCTATCTGGTTACAAAAGCAATCATTTCATCTACCTGTGCAATCATCCACTGAAAATGTACCATCAAAGAATGATAACAGGAGAATGACTTGTCCCAGAACCATTTCTATCTGAATCCCATCGAATATAAGATGAATGAATGCAATGAATAATAATGAATATAAGAATAGTTAATAATAATAATATTAGACAAGTTCAAGTGTTTTTAGACTTGATGGCAGAGAATATCTCCTGCCAGTTAGAGCTGTCCAAAAATGGAATGGTTTACTTCAGTGTATCCCTACCCCTCTGATCCCTACCATTGAGAATGTTCAACCAGAGGCTTGTCAGATATAGTGGAAGGGAGATTCCTGTTCAGGTACGGGTTGAAACATAGGGTCTCTGAAGCCCCTGCCTGCTCTTGGGTTCTGATATTCTAATATCCTATCATTGAAGCTTGAGCTTCCCCTTCCTTCCCAGCAAGTAGGCTAAAATCTCTGCTATTGGGAATATGAAGACAATCCCTTCCTCTCCCTACTCCCCAACTATCCAAGTCAGCTCTAGTTCAAAGATAAACAGTTTTGCTAGTTCGATGGCCTTGTGTGCACTCACCCAGCCCTGCCTAGCAAGAGGCCACGGGGACCAAGCTTGTGGCCGAGCTGTCTGGGCTATCCTCCATGTTGCATATTATTAGGCTCAGGCCACTTGACCCACTTCAGAAATGGGCCCGTTTCCCCCAAGGACACTGGCCCTGGAAACAAATATTGCACTGACTGCCCTACTTCAGGGAAATGAGAGGCTGGTTCCTGACACGGCCTTTGAGTCTCTTGGTGGCCCTGTTAGCTCGAATAAATTTTATTTCTGGGTTTAATTAGGAGATGCTCCATAAATATTCATGTGGCTGAATTAGCCGCCACTGCTGCCCGCACAAGTGGAGGCTCTGCCCACTTGGGGACAATTAACATTGTTTTGCAGCCTGTCAGTAATGAGGCTCCCAGCTCGAGAGGAGAGGCTATTTTCAACAGGCTCTTTAAGATGGAAAGGCAGACTCATTCAGAGATGCTTCTACCCAGCAGCCCTCGGGCCTCAGGGGATCAGGAGGCCCTGCCAGGCACCTGTGTATTTCTAAGGCTGGGCCCTTCACCAGAACCCCCAAGAGGAACACCTCTGCTGGAACTGGCAAATGGGCCTCATGGACCCATCTCTGTTTCTGTATTCTACACAGAGCCGTGAAAAAGATGTACTGGTCCTAGGAGACTGAGAGAAGCTCGTCATTCTCCGAGAAGCTTAGAAACATGGAACCCCAGGACTTTAGAATGATCTATAAAATGGGCACACATAAACCTGCCTTGTTTTCCTCATGGGGTACTGTGAAGCTCCCATTGGTTGACAGATGGGAGATGCTAGTTCTTGGACCATTAGTTGGCTGTTCATAGAGTAAATCGTGTTTCCCCAGCAGGCCTTAATCTCAAAACTTTGAACCTTCTAGTAACATGACAATACGCAGATGAATGTCGTTCCATTTTTTCAATCGGAAATTCTGGAAATGACACGCAAGAAATCTTGACTTTGATTCCTTAACAGGTTCTTTGAACGGATTTTCAGATAGAAGACTTAGGAGTCTTTGGGAAGAAATAATGCAATGATGATCAGGAATAAACATTGTCTCACTAAGAAATTGTTATACCAACCTAAGTCCATTCCCTTCTTATTAAGGTTAAGAGTTTGACAGATCAAGAGTTTGAATGGCTTGGACAGGGACCAAGCTCATATACAAAAAGCAATGGGTAGTCTCCCACAGAAGACTAGAGAGTAGCATATAGCCTGAAGGATCCCACTGGTGATCAAGGGATATAAAAGAGCTATAACCTCATGATAGATGGCTGAGTAATAGTAAACCCAGACTGCTGGCTAATTGTTTTCTTTCTATCAGGAAAGAACATAGATTGATTAATTGAATGAATGAATGAATGCTTATTTTTTTAAGTGTCTGTTTTGGGTCATACACTGTTAGGCACTGAAAATACAAATGCAAAAATGAGACGATCTCTATCTTTCAGAACCTCAAGTTCTAATAGGTTGAGACAGAATGATGGGAAAGGAAGGGTGTTTCAGTCTAGAGAGTCATAGTAAAGATGAGTGGAGTCAGAGTTCAATAGGTTATCAAACTCTTTCCAACAGATCTCTCCCGTTATGTTTCAAATTATCTTTAACATAGTGCTAATAAATTGTATAGTCTATCTCCTTCTCTAATCGATTCTCGCCTCCATCCCAGGAAAAATATTGCTTAACCCATTAAGGGTTTTGGTTCTTCCACTCATCCTTGACCCATGCATTTAATAAGCAAACATCTTGGGTTGGTTGCCATCAAGTTCTATAAGAACAATTGAAATGGTCAAAGACTAAAAGTAAGCAATCTAGAAAGAGTCAGTAAAGACACAAAGTGGACTTTTCTCCCTTCTGTCCCTTTTCCTGTGAATTGAAAGGAAATGAAAGATGGACTGGCCAGTTTCTGAAGAAGTGCAGAGAGCCAGGGAACAAAGCTGCTAACCAAATGGTTTGTGGCCCCAGGGTCTGCTGGTTAGCAGTGAGCTTCTGATTTGTTCCTGGTTACCATCTAGTGTATGACTTTGGTCTATGCTTTCCCCAGCTCTGCTCTCCTACATGTCTCTCTTGCCATGACCTCCCCTCAGGCCCATCACATTCTCCATGGCTGATGGGCATCCTTCCCACACAGAAGTCTTGGTTGAAGCTCCCTAGAGATCCCTAGGTTCTCCCACAGGGCTGATGATTCCCCCCCCTCCCTCAATCACACTCTTCCTTCTTCCTTGATAAAATGGAGGCTGTGGAGTTCCCTTTTTACCTCTGGGAGGATGGGATTCTGTGACTAAATCAGCCTCTGTCCAGTTGTAATTTCAAGGATCATAGGATCAAGCCAAGTCAACGAGCATTTATTAAATTCCCTGCTATGTACCAAGCAATGAGATAACTGAGGATACAAACTGAGGCAAAATCAGTGACAAAACACAGTCTCTCCTCCTAAGAAGCTTCAAATCTAATGGGAGAGACAGCCAGCCAGAAACAGGGACAGAGAGGAGAGGAGAGGAGACAAGAGGGGAGAAAAAAAGGAAAGGGAGAAGAGGGAAGAAGAGGAGAAGGGAGGGGAGGACAGAGGAGAGAGGGGATAAATTGGAGGGAGAGAGACAGAGACAGAGAGAGAAGGAGAAATAGAGCGATAGAGGCAGAGAACAAGACAGAGAAAAGAGAGAGACAGAGAGAAAAGGAAAGGAGAGAAGGGGGAGGAAGAGGATATAGAAAGAGAGAGATGGAGAGTCAGAGAAGCAGACACAGACAGAGAACACTAAGAACAAACAAGATGGGAGGAAGGAGAGGGGGAAGACAGAGGAAGAGACAGGCAGAGTCAGAGAGACAGAGAAAACACTACAGACTATATATGACAGATCTTTACAGATAATTCCAGAAGGAAGAAGCTAGCATTAAGGGGGATCGGGAAAGGCTTCCTTTAGAAGTGGGATTTTAGCTGGTACCTGAAGGAAGCAGGAGAGGAGGAGGAGGAGGGTGGGCATACCAGGCAGAGGGCACAGTTAGGGAAAATGTCCAGAGCTGGGAGATCAGTGTCTTGTGCTCCTCTCTATTTTTGCATGAATGAGAAACCCCTTCTCTTTGCTGGAACCCAGTGGGGACTGGATGAGGTGACTTTTCACACCCCTTCTAAACGTGCGTTTGTGATCCTCGGGGTGATCCTGCCGGGTTGGGGGCCCTGGCTCTGCCGCCTGCCCCTTCCCCGCCTGCCCCACCCCTTCCTCCAGAGCTCCCCAGGCAACATTTCTAGAATGGGAAAGGAAACAGCGTTCAGCTCTTTTATGGTGTTTCCATGAGCATGAGCTGGGCCCCCAAGGGTGCTCGGGGCTCCACGGATGGGGGAGCTTTGTTTGCCCTCCAGAGCGGCTTGGAACGCTTTCAAAGGTGTGAATTTTCTGCAGCAGTGTGGAGTCCCGTCCTAGGGTCTGGGGAGCCCTCTCTCAGCACGTTAACAGGCCCTGACACACATGGCTGGGGAAATAAATACACATAAGCGCGAGTGATTTGGCAACTGCTCATGGCCTGCTGGGAGCTCTCTGTGGACCACTTGGTCCTGGGAACAGAAGGGGGAGTTTTTCCTTTCCTCCTCAGAAAGAGGAGCCTGCTGCAGGTCCAGCGGACCGAAAGGGCACCCAGGGATGGCCCAGGACTCCTGCCCCAGGACCCCTGCCCCATGGGCTTCATCTGAGAGCTCTAGCCTACCAAGGGCTTACAAAATGGTGTGAGACCAGGAGTAGCCACAGCGAATACTGAGAGAGCTCACAGGACAGTTCAAAAAGCCTGTCTTCTATCCCCAGAACTTGGCCCACTGCTTTGTACATAATAGACGCTTCAATGCTAACTGACCGAATATATGTTCTTATTGGGGGACAGACTGCTGCCCCCAATAGGATGGAAGCTCCTTGAAGAAGCTTATATCCTACTATGAAGAAACTGTTTCTTTCTTATCCCTTTTTATGGACCCAAGAATAAAATACACACTTTATTGGGTTGGATTACAGGGTACTCCCCAGTAGTTACACAACTGAGCCCATACAATAACCCTCCCACCTCTGATCTCTAAGACTGTGAGAGGACCCTAACACCAAACCAGATCCTTTGGGTAAGTTGAATTGAAGTTGTTTCAATTGCCTCAGCTTCCTCAACTGTAAAATGGGAATTCTGGTTTTTATTTTTTTTTTATTTTGTGAGATGCTTTTTATTTTTTAAATTTTTATTTATTTATTTTATTACATTTTAAGTTCTGAACTGTTTCCCTCCCTCTTTCTCCTCATTTTGAACCAGAGAAGGCCACTATTTGAAACAAATTTATAAAACTCCCATACTTCTGCTTTCTTCCTCTGGAGATGAATAGCAGCTTCTTTCTTTCTTTCCCCAGTTTTTTAAATATTTTTATTCAAAGTTTTGAATTCCAAATTTTATCCTTCCATCTCTCCATCCCCTTCTCTCTTTCTGAGATAGTAGGCAATCAGATAGAGATTATTATGTCAGTTCTAGAAAACATTTCCATATTAGTCATTCTCCACTAGAAGACTTGAATAAAAGAAAAAAGAAAGTAAAAAATAACTTGCTTCAGTCTGTATTCAATTAATATCAGTTCTTTCTCTGGAGACAGATTAGTATGTTTAGTCATTAGTCCTTTGGAGTTGTCTTAGACTGTTGTATTGTTGAGAAGAACTAAATCATCAAACAATATTAGTGTTACTGTGTACAAGGTTCTCCTGGTTCTGTTCACTTCACCATGCATCAGTTCATATATCAGTCTTTCCAAGTCTTTCTGAAATCATTTTGCTTATCATTTCTCATAGCACAGTAATAATTCATTTTAATCACATCCTGCAGCCATTCCTCGATTGATGGACATCCCTTTGACTTGTTAGCCACCACAAAAAGAGCTGCTATGAATAATTTAGTACAAATAGGTCCTTTTTTCTTTTGGGGGATGTCTTTGGGACACAGACCTAGCAGTAGTATTGCTGGATCAAAGGGCATTCACAGTTTGATGGCCCTTCATACATCGTTCCAAATTGTTCTCCAGAATGATTGGATCAGTTCACAATTCCACCAACAGCGCCTTAGTGTCCCAGTTTTCCCATATCCCCTCCAACATCCAACATAGAATTGGAATTATAACAGCACCTATCTCTCAGGGTTGCTATAGGAATCAAATGGCATAATATTTATAAAGTGCTTATCACAGAATCTGGCACTTTAAAAGTAAGCACTTAAAAATAAGATTTTTCCTTCCTTCCTTCTGTCCTTCATTCCTTCCTCCTACCTTTTTCTTTCCCTCCTTCCTTCCCTTCCTCCTTTTCTTTTTCCTTCCTTCTTTCCCATGACAGCCCTTTAAAGACAGCTAGAACCCTATGACCCCTTCCCAACCCCACCAAATCTTTTCTTCTCAGGTTAAGCATCTCTTTTCCTTTAAGAAATCTCCTATAACTTAGATTCTAATTTTCTATGGTCTGGTCACCTTCCTCTGTACACACATTGAGAGGTTCCTCCTTCCTAGTCATTTCCTCCCCTCTGCAACTACACTCGTCATCTTGCCCCCAGGCTTCCCCCATACCTGTCTCTCTTGAGGGGTTTTTCTCCTTACCTTGGCAGCCCCCTTCATACTGTTTTTGTCCCACCCCCATAGAACGTGATCAGTGGGCCTCTCCTTCCAAATTTCTTGATTTTAGCTCCTTCCTCACTCCCACCCTACCTCCAAATCACTAACAAGCCAGTCCCCACTCCAAACACCCAGGAGCGGGAGCTTCGGCCCTTTTTAACTGCTGAGTGGCCTTGGGGACATTCAGTGGGGATGAGGATGACAAAGCCCTGGGATTCTTTTGGTTCCCTCTATTCACCCTGTCCCTGAGCCTTTTCAGACTTCTCAGTGAAAGGAACTTGTCCACAAAGTGGGGACTTCTAATTGTCCCTTTGAAAATGTTCTGCCTCCCACAGTGCCCTGGGCTTCCCCTCATCCCCCTCCACTCAGTGGTGCTTTAGCAGATGGGGTGAAGGGAATGGAAGGCACTGGTGGGACTTGGGGTACAGCATATCTTATGCCATTAAAGAGAAGGAAGGCATTTTGGAACTCAGGAGGCCATACCCAGAAAGGCCTTTAGAGCCTAGACTGGCAGAAGTGGGGGAAAGATCTGTGTGCCTTATTACCTTAAGAAGCTTAAACTTCTAAAACTGAGGATCTCAGCCCCCTATGAGGTCATATAACCAAATGTGAGAGTTTCAAAAAATTGGCAATAGTAAAAGGGTATGGAATATTTTGCCAATATTTAATTCTTTACATAAAAATAAACACATTCATCTCATTAATATGCAAATTTGCTTTTATCTTTAATAAATGGCAAAATTATACATATATTATAAATACCAAATAATTGTTTTAAAATAAATTTCTTTATGATCTATTATCAGTAAATGTTTGACTTATTTACCTATTTTATATATGACCCTTATATATATTATATATATGACCCCTATATATTATATATATATATATATTTTATATGACCCCTATATGGCTGGGGCCATATAAAAATTTCTCAGACAAAAAGAAGTCGAGAGTGGAAAATGTTTCAGAAGCCTTGCCTTAGAACCCAAAATGTCATAGTTATAATGGATCTTAGAACAGGGAATGTCAGAGTAGAATAGACTTGAGAACAAGGAATGTCAGAGCTGGGAGGGGCCTTAGAACATAGAACAAATGATGTCAGAGCTAAGGAAGGAAGCTTAGAATAGAAATTTTCATTTCTATAAAGGAAACTGAAGTGCCCAAGCCTGGAAACCAGGCCCCCTGGCTCTCCTGTGACATTAGTGACCTCACAAATGCTGTATTTCTTCCTATTTATTTTTAAACTTAGTATAGTCTTCTATGCTACTGCAGTTCTGGGGGGAAAGTGCCGAATTTGGAGACTGTAAACCTGGGTGCAAGTCCCAAGCTATGATGCTCATTGACTGACGAAGTAAAATTCTTTCCCTCTCTGGATCTCACTTTCTTCATCTATAAAATGGGGAGACTAGTCAATGCTCCTCCCACACACAGCTTATGGGACCCCCTGGTGGGGGAGAGCACAAGATCCATGGCAGTATGTAAGTAATATCTGAAATTAAACCCCGGCTTTGGGATAGTAGCTGTACTGGGTGTGTAAGACCCAAAGCTGTTCCCCTTTGCTTGAAGGGAAACCAACGAGTGCTCTTGTCCAGGGATCAGGCCTTTGGTGCTGCTGGATCAGTCCGGCACTGACCTCCGAGGAAGACTCAGATCCTTGGGTGCCATTTTCTTTCCAGGGAGGCTGGACAGCTCCAAGCCTCACAGGTAGAGGCTGCCTCCTCAGAGCTCCCTGCTCACCACCCCAGAGCTCTCCTGCCCAATGTAGAAGTCCTTAGTTCTTCTGTATCTCCCATCCCTTCTGCTCCTCTGCGCCCAGTGGTTGAGAAGAGCAAGCAAGGGTTCATGGAACCCCGTGTGACTCCCCCTCCTCAGGGTCATGCTGGGTGAGCAGCACACCTACAGCTGGAGCTGGGCCCTCCAAATCACAGGTGTGAGACTTGTGCACCAATAGCCACACCCACATCCCTTACACACATCCCCCAAGCCCAGAACCACACAATGAATCTCCACAAGGCTCCAGATCTTTGTGTGTCAAGGGCAGAAGGAAGGATTGAAAACACAGACCCAGGACTGGAGATTCAGGTAGTCCCATGGACAGAACTATAGGGGATAGGCCCTACGGGGTGGGGAGGGGAAGGAAGAGAGGGGAGGCAAGGGCAGAAAGAGATCTGGGGTCTGCAAGGATGATCAGTATTAAATTAACTTTCAGGCGCTGAGTGCTGGAGCCCTTTACCCTCATCCATCTCCGCCTCCACCTCTGCCCCTGGGGATCAGAGAATCCCAGATCCTGGGCCTGCCAGGGTATTCATTCGTCTTTCCTGCACAATCTTTGACCATCCCCGACTTGGAAGGGATTGCAGAAGGCTTCAATTCCAGCAAGCTTCCTCCAACGTTCTCCAAGAGAGGCCTCCATTGAGGGCCTGGCACCATGACCCTGGACAGATCACCTCTCATCATGTGGGCGTAATAATAGCCTCTACCTCACAGGGTGGTTATGAACCCCAAATGAGATAATGTCTGTAAAGTACTTCCAATCCATTCATCCATCAACAAGCCCTTTGGCATTACACAAAGGTCAGTTATTGTTGTTGGCCATGGAGCAGGGAGCTAGTCCCCCAGTCAAGAAGATCTGAGTTTGAATCCTGCCTCTGGCCTGCATTAATTGGGCGATAGTGGGCAGTCCACCTCACACTCTCAATGCCAGCAGTCTGCTGTCTAAGAAGAAAAATTGCAAAGCAAGAGCTTTGGAGAAGGAAGTTATCATGCTGAGAATCCCCTAAAACCAAGAAAATGACAGCTCAGAGAAAAAATAAGTAATAAGATGATGGCTCTTGCTATACGTGTTAGTATGTTCTATGTAGATTAAGACAATTCAGATTCTGTACTTTTAGCTCCTTAAACATGAATCAATTAATCAATGAGCATTTATTAAACACCTTCTCTGTACTGGGCACTGTTCCAAACATTGGGGATACCAGGAAAGGCACAAATAGGACGCCTGAGGATAAATGGGTTCCAACAGGTACGATATCTAAAAACAAATAGGATAAATATGGGAAGTATTCAGATGTGGACAACTCAGAGAATGAGTTGTCCAAGAGATAACGGGTTCCCATTCCCTGGAAGTATTCCAGCAGAGTGGGGATGATCCACTGTCAGAAAGTATTCATTCAACTACGTCTCCGAGCAGCTGGCCCCAGGTCCCTCCCAACCCTGGGGTTGGAGGAGTCTGTGACTCAGAGCCATCTCCAAACAGAGAGCAGTCTGGGGCCAAGCAGTATCTTTTCAGAAATGGAGCTTGCCTCTTTTGCCTTGTTTTCCATGAAGGGCTCCCTTGACAGTCATCTGAACCAGCTAATGAGTTTCAGATGAGCCTCTAGTCCCTAGACCTGTGCTTTGAGCCCCAGTTCTGAGGAAAGAGAGGGGAGGACTGCAAAGGCTGCTCAAAACAGGGAAAGAAAGCAACCCCTTCTATGCTCCTGAGTCCCAGGGCCTCCCTCCACCCAGGGCAGCAGAGGTTGGGAGAAAGAGAGAGAGAGAGAGAGAGAGAGAGAGAGAGAGAGAGAGAGAGAGAGAGAGAGAGAGAGAGAGAGAGAGAGAGAGAGAGAGAGAGAGAGACCCAGGGACAGATAGAGACACAAAAACAGCAAATCACCTTCATAGTCCATCCAGGCCCCTGGGACCAAAAACTCCTAAGCCAACCTCAATCCTTCTCTCTATGTTTCTCCCACACTCCTTTCTGTCCAATCCAAGATCACTGTGATTCAGCTTCTTTTAATCTCTCCTTTCTGCATATCTGTCTTTTCTCTCTCATTCACTTTCTGTCTCTCCTTCATTTATCTGCATATCTATTTTCCCCTCTGCCTGGTTCTTTCTTTCCTGGCTATGCCTCTCTCCCTAGGAATCTCTCTGTCTCTCTTTCTGTCTCTGTCTCTAACTCTCTCTCTCCCTCCCTCTCTCTTTGTCTGTCTCTGTCTATCCCTTCCTCTCTCTGTGCTTCTCTGTTTCTCTCTGTGTCTTTCTCTCTCTCTCTCTCTCTCTCTCTCTCTCTCTCTCTCTCTCTCTCTCGCTCTCGCTCTCGCTCTCGCTCTCGCTCTCGCTCTCGCTCTCTCTCACTCACTCTCACTGTTTGTCTTTCAATCTCTGTCTCTCTCTGTCTCTGTTTCTTTCTCTTTTTCTCTCTTTCTTTATCTCTCTTTGTTTTTTCTCTTTTTCTTTCTTCCTCTCCCTCTCTCTTCTTCCCTCCTCTATCTCTGTCTCTAATGTCTCTCTGTCTCTATCTTTCTCTTTGTCTCTCTGTGTGAGTCTGTGTCTTTCTCTTTCTTTCAGTCTCTCTTTGTGTCTCTGTCTTGCTCTTGTTTTCACTTTTTTCATTCCGAGTCATTCTGTCTCTGACAATCTATCAGTCAGTCTCCATGTTTTTCTGTCTATCCTTGTCCCTCCCCCCTCAGTCTCCCTATTTCTAAATGTGTCCCTCTTTTGGGTCTGTCCATCTTTTATTTGTGAAAGCCAAATGTAATCAAGAACCCCAGAGAGAGGCAAGCCGGAGGCTTCCCTGAGGTCACTGCCCGCCCTCCAATAAAAATGTCCTTGTGAAAAGTTCACACTTCCCTTTTTGGAAGAGGCTGGATAAACAGACACCTTCAGAGTACAGAGTGACAAAGCTAAAATTTTTATTTTGCCCTCCTTTTTTGGTCCTGGAACGTCACTGGCTAAAACCAATTTCCTGCCCTTCCTTGTTTTCTTTCATTATATCATCTTAATTACTGGGTTTTTTTTTTCCTGAGGAAAAGGAAAACTCTGTTTCTCCTCTGTGACCTGCAGGGGCTGAGCTGAAGAGGGGGTCAGCTGGGAGACTTTCAGTTTTTAGCCCATTTCTATCCATTCCCCACCATATACACATAGCTGGTGATTATCCCTCCAGGCAGAGCTCTGAGTGTTGGAGGGGTCTTAGGGATCACCTAGGAAGTCAACTTCCTCACCCAACCACTTTCAAATGAAGGAACTGAGGCTCAGAAAGATGAACAGCACATCTGGGAAAGAACACTTAGCTTAGAATTAATGGCTCTCACCACCTCTTACAGTATGGACATGAATAAGCTCTCTCCTTCTCCAAGCCTCAGTTTCCCCATCTGTGAAAGAAAGGGATTTTTTGGGGGGAAGGGTAAGATATTCTTTCTTTATTTTGAAAGCTTTTTATTTTCAAAACATATGCAGGGATAATTTTTCAATATTGACCCTTGCATAGCCTTGTGTTTCAGATTTTCCCTTCCTTCTCTCTATCCCCTCCCCTAGATGACAAGCATTTCAATATATGTTATACATGTTAAAATATATGTTAAAACCAATATGTATAAACATCTTTACATAATTCTCTTGCTGCACAAGAAAAATCAGATCAAAAAGGAAAGTAAATGAGTAAAAAAACAAAATACAAGCAAACAACAACAAAAGAAAATGAGAATGTTATGTTGTGATCTACACTCAGTTCCCTCAGGCCTCTCTCTGGGTGTAGATGGCTTTCTTCATCACAAGATCATTGGAACTGGTCTCAATCATCTCATTGTTGGAAAGAGTCACGTTCATTAGAATTGATTGTCGTATAATCTTGCTTTTGCCATGTATAAAGATCTCCTGGTTCTGCTCATTTCACTCAGCATCAGTTCATGCAAGTCTCTCCAGGCCTCTCTGAAATCGTCCTGCTGGTCGTTTCTTACAGAACAGTAATATTCCATAACATTCATATCCCATAACTTATTCAGCCACTCTCCAATTGATGGGTATCCATTCAGTTTCCAGTTTCTTGACATTACAAAAAGGGCTGCCACAAACATTTCTGCACATGTGGGGCCCTTTCCTAAAGAAGGGATTTTGAACAGATAGCCTCTGAATTTAAGATTTATATATGACAGGTTTCCTATCTCATATGACACCTGATTAATCTGACTCCACACCCAAAGGCTCCGAAACCAAGGCTCTTTGCCCTAAACTGGTTGCCTTTCTGTAGTCCCTGGACACTGAAGAGTTAGAAGTCTGTCCCTCTTCCCTCCGCCTTATTCCTTTACCAATGCACTATTGGTACTGGACCATCTAGGGCTGCAACTTGGGCAAAATGGCCAGTGGATGGGTAACCTCAAATTTGCTCAAAGCCATGAAAGATGATTACAGGAACATGGGTGGGGGTATCAAGGAATCATTAAAAGAGCTCAGTACTCAGACACTTGGGTTCAAGTTCAAGTCCTAATTTCAGGCAACTTTCATCCTCTCCCTGAGCCTCAGTTTCTGTATTTGTAAGATGACAGAAGAGAATGAGATCATTGGTAAAGTCCCTCCCAACAATGACATCCTATTCTTAGAACATTCTTTAGTGAAAATTCTAAGATCCCTCCCAGCTCTGAGCTTCTCCGTTCTCTGTTCCAAAGCTTTGCTTTTCTCTCCTTTTCTGATTCTCCTTAAATTTTCCCCTGCCCTTTGGGGGCATATTATGGCTCTTGCTTCCCTGGCAAAGGAATGACTGAGGCTTGGGATAGAGAAAAGAGTCTGCCTCAGACCTGCCATCAGAGGGTCCAAGCCCATCTCCAAAGTTCTCTATGAGAGCAGTCTATCTATAGGGTCTCCTTTCTTTGGGGAGTGCCTTTGAGCATTTCCATTGCCTGTACCCATTACCAGTGCCCATGGGCAGAGCCCAGATCCCAGCACATCAGAGACCAGGGGTCTTCCTCAGGACCTGCCTCTTCTCCAAATCCCCTTACTTATCCAAGATGCTGGGAGCCTCTCTCCATCTTGCCAGCTCTGAAGAACCTCTCGTTTTAAGGAATTGCCAGAAACTCTGGCAAAATAAGTCTTTGGCTCACTTTATTCTGTATCTGGTTTCTCAAAAACCATCTCCGCCTTTGTTGGTCCAACATCACTGTTCACACTTTCTCCCACCCCCACCCCCAAACTCTTACCCTTGGAATGGGCCATCCCCGTTTCTACCTGTTGAACTGTGGCCACCTCTGACTCTCTCAGCTGAAAGGGATTCTCTCCCTCCTGTCTTCAAAGGTCTCCTAACCCTGAACCTCCTTCCTGTTTTGTATTTGTGAACTTGTCTTGTTCCTTTCACTCCCCTCCCATCAAGGAGATAAAGATATATAGATCTATAGATCAACCAGTCAATCAACAAGCATTTATTAATAATTTTCTTGTTTAGAAACTAAGAATACCAAAAAGGCTAAAGGCCTGTCCTCAAGAGACTCTCAGGCTAATGGAGGAAGTAGCTTGCAAACAAGGTGTACAATATAGACGCAAGGTGGATGGAAAGGAGGGGAAGGCAAAGAGAAGAGCTCTATAGGTCTCTGTGTACGTGCATGTGTCTTGGGGGGGGGTTATTCTGTGTATTTATCTATGTCTTCACAGGTGTGTGAGAAGATGAGTCTGTGTGTGTGAATGTGTGTAAGTAGGCTGGGGAGTGTAAGTAAATAAGAGTACCTGGGAGTGTCTCCATGTGGACAAGCATGTGTTGGGGATGGAGTGGGGGGCTTGTTAGTATTTGTGAATCTCTGCTTAGTCTGATGTTCCAGGAGTATTCGAGTGGGCTTGTGTGTGTGTTTGTGTGTGTGTGTATAGGGGGTGTTCTCCCCACTTTCCATCCCTCAGCCTTCCTCTCCTCCCACCCTCCCACCCAGGGCTCTCCTGGCAGCTTCCCAGGCCCTCCAAAGGGCCTGGAGGTTATTGATGCTGCTCTTTCTGAATGGTTTGTTAATTGGAAACATTTTGAGGCCCCAACCCATTAATAGAGCCTCATCCAAGTCATGAGGCTCCATGGATTTTCCTCTTCCTCTGCTGTCAAATGTTTTTATGAGATGTCAGAATTTCCCCAGCCTTTTCAGATCTGGCAGTGCACTCAGGGTTGGACAATAAACCGGGGGCTGTCCCCTGAACGGCCTGGAGAAGAGGGAGTTTGGGGGTTTGCTGGGTGGAGGTCACCCATCTGTCCAGGCCACCATCCATCAGCAAGTTCTGAAGCGTAGGGATGGGTCTAATGGACTGCCAGGGCCGGCCCTCGCCTATTCCTTGGCCAGTCCACCTCCAGTGTGGGTCACTGGGAGACAACCTGGGCCAGGACCTAGTCCAGAAAGGTTTTTTTTTTCCAGGGGTAGTGATGACAGAGCCAGACTTTGTGTGTGTGTGTGTGTGTGTGTGTGTGTGTGTGTGTGTGTTGAGGGGAGGGAGATGGTAACAAAACAGGGAGACACATACACAGAGACAGAAACAGAGAGATAGAGATAGTGACACACAGAAAGAGACACCAAGAGACAGACAGACATAGAGATACATAGAAACACACACAGAGACAGATAGACACACATACAGAGACAGAAAGAGACACACACAGAGAGACTCACAGAGACACAGACACATACACAGAGACAGAGAAAAACAGACATAGAGAGAGACACAGAGACAGAGAAAGAAACACCTACAGAGACAGAGACAGAGACACCAGAGAGAGGCACACAGAGAGACAAAGAAAGAGAAAAGAAAGAAGAACGGAGGGAGAAAAGAAGGGAAGGAGGGAAAAAGTGAGGGAGGGAGGGAGGCGAAGAGTGATGGGAAGAGGGGGAGAAAGGGTGAAACAGAGATTCAGACAGGGATAGAGGGGGGGAGAAGATGGGGGAGGATGGGAAAAGAGACAGAGACAGAGACAGAGAGTTGGCCAGCTAAGCAGCCAGAGAGACAAGGAGTTAGAGACAGATGCAGACAGAGACATAGAGCCCCTCGGCAGCAGAGGGCCAAGCCCAGGTCCCCCAGGGTAAAACCTCCCCACATTTTTCTTCCTCCTGCCCCCCCCTCCCCTCCTCCTTTACAAGCCCCGCTTAAAGCCCGCCGTTCCCCTGGAATTTTATGAATGTCCAGGACAAGCCAAAATCAACTCGTAAAGAAGCTGTTTCTAAAGAAGGTCACAGACCCAGCAGCAAGTGCGAAGCGGTAAATGGGGGAGGAGGAGGGAGGGGAGGGGAGGAGGGCCTGAGCTGGGGGTGGGGTGGGGCGGGCCAAGGGGGGATGGCAGCACTCAGGGTCCGCTTAGAAGAGGAGCTTCTCAGAGCCTCGTGGAGGATGCTGGGCTTGAAAAGGAAAACCTCAGACTGAATCCTGGCCCCACTTCCTGCTGTCTGGCTAATCCTGGGTCACCCCTCTCCCCCCGACAATCTCTAGGGTCTCTTCCACTTTTAAATCTTGTGTATGGATATTAGGGAGGACACAGAGATAAGGGTACCCCCAAATCCACTCCCAGCCTTAGAAACGTCAGCCCAGAAGGAAACAATTCCCCTTTTGGTGTATATGCCCCCCTGGAAATGGCACTGTGGTTAGAGCGCTGATCGTGGAATCAGAAAGATTTGAATTCAAATCCAGCCACTGTGTGATCTCGGCTAAGTCACTTAATCCTGCTTGCCTCAGTTTCCTCAACTGTAAAATGGGGATAATATGCCATGTGGGATGATGTAAGGATCAAATGAGGTAATATTTGTAGAGATGTAGAACACAGTAGGTGCAGTATAAATGCTAGTTGTCATCAGTACTATTGCTTAGGGGGACGCTTCTTTCTAAAACCTCAAACCAGAGGTAGCAGAAGTTCAGCTTCTTATAAAAGCCTCCTTGTTCTCTCTTGATAGATTAAAATATTTCTTTGATAATTGTTCGTTTCAAAATAAAGAGAATATCTCATCAAAAGCCATAAAACTAGATATAAATGGGGTCGCACTTGCACAAAGAATCCCCGAGTGCTCAGGATGGAAGGGGTATCCCAGACGAATCAAAGCCCCCCTTCCCCCCACTATACGAACCCAGCCCAGTTTATAAGCCTGGGCTCTCTTGGTCCTTACACCTTGGGGGGGGGAGGGACAGGAGTGTTTGTGGGGGAGAAATGTCCTCATTTTACAAATGGGGTGACTGAGGTCCGGAAGAAGAGACCCTGACCCCACCTAGTGAAGGCAAAGCTGGGCTGGGAAGCCAAGTGTCCGGTTTCCCAGACTGCTACCCCCCAGGCTGCCTCCCCAAATCAATGAGATCTTTGCCAAATGTGGGCTCTTGGAAATCATCCGGGGCAAATTCGAAGGAAACCAGTGATTTTCTGAGTGTATCCATGTATGAGCCTATCGCCACGTGTGTTTGGGTGTGTTTACCTGTATGCACACGTGTGTGTGTGAGGAGGGTCACTCCCAGAAGTCACATAGCAAATCGGCCTCGGACCTGGGGCTCCAAACAAGCTCTGCCCCCCTCACCTCCCCGGCTTTTCATTGGAACCCATTTATTTCCCCGACAGAGATCAGAGGGAAGGTCAGAGCCAGGAGGAAGCCAGGCCACAGAGGGCCTGGGACAGGCTGGAGACGCAAAACGTGAGGGCTTTCAGCAGAGAGCACGTCCAGCGTCTGAGGGAGGATGGACCCCGGGCCGTCAGAGCCGGACAGACTAAGCGGGAAGAATCGCCGCGGGCAAGGAGATCCCGGGCCGGCTCCGACCCTCGCCCGCCCTGCCACCTCCTCCTCAGATGGCATCCCATCAGCGCCCGCTCCTCCTGCCTCCGAGCCTTCGCCCGTGCCCTCCGCGGCACACCCAGGCGCGGCCCGGGGCCGGGCACCCTGCGGGGAGGGGAGAGCTCTCGGCAGAGCGGCCCCGAGCCGGCTCGACCACCCCTGGTGAAGCCGGGCAGCCCCCTCCCCCCCGCCGATTTTTCATTAGCTTTGGGGGAAATGAGCCCTGCTCCAAGCCATATGTGTAGAATCAACAAGGGGGTGGGGGGAGGGCGAGGGGGAGGGGGAGGGGCGGGGGCTGGGAGGCGCTTTGCTGGAGGGATTACAAGGGCAGCAATTTATAGCAGCTGTTGGGAGCCGCCTCCCACCCACCCCCTCGCACCCACCCTGCACGGGCGCGCGCGCGCGCACGCAGACGCACACACACACACACACATACACATACACACACACACACTCCTGTCAACATTGTATTTTGCTTGGAAAAACATGGACAGTCGTTGGAAGCTGTCCTCTGGAAGCACACTCAGTACAGGTGCAGGATGGGGTGAACCTCCCCGAGGAAGGGGTGTTTCCGTCCGCCGGCGCGGATGGAGTCGCCGTCCTGCCCTAGTCCCCAGCCGGGCGGGGGGGACAGTCGGGGGCACACGCGGGACACGGACACGCGCATGCACACACGCACAGGCAGGCACAAACTCGTGGCTGCTCGGGCACACCCACGTGAATGCGCACCCCAAAGCCGGGCGGACCCCGCGGCTCCCGAGCCTTCTAGGGGTCCGGGCAACTCTTTGTTCCTTCTGGCTTGGGGAAGTGTGGCTCATGTTCCCTTCCTGACATTGTGGCCTTCGAGTGCCGCAAATCAGTGATCCAGTGGGGACAGGGCCAGAGGGAGAAGAGAGAAAGAGACAGGGAGAAGCACACAGAGAGAAGGGAGATGCAGAGAGATAGAAAGTGAGGAAGGGAAAAAGAGAGAGGGAGGGAGGGAGACAGAGAGAGACACAGAGAGACAGAAAAAAAGAGGGAGAGATAGAGAGAAAAAAAGGAAAAGAGAAAAGAGAGAGGATGGGAAGGAGTGGGAGAGAGGGAGAGGGAAGGGGAAAAGGAAAGAGAAAGACAGAAGAGAAGAAAAATGAAGGGGAGGGAGAGGAAAGAAAAGAAGGGAAAGGAAGAGGAGAGAAAGGAAGGGAAAGGGAGGGGAGGGAGAGCAGAAGAGATACAATACAAAAAGTGATTCGGTGAGGCAGAGAAAAAAAGCAGAACTGATGGAGAGACAGAAATCCCAAGGCAAGAGGGAGGGATATAAAGCCTAAGATAAATAGAGAGACAGTTAGGCTGAGGGACAGAGTGAGGCAGAGAGATAGACACTGACAAAAAGAAGGATAAAAGGCTATTGTAAAAGGATAATCAGAAGACAAAAAGAGGGAAAAACAGAGTCTATGACAGAGAGGGACAGAGGAAAGGAGAGAGTGTTGCACATAGCCTAAGACAAACATAGAATTAGATACACTGAGAGAAAGCTAGGTACAAAGCAAGAAGCAAAGAGGGAGAGAGAGAATAAATAGGGAGGAAGGTAGAAAGAGGGGAGGGGAGGGAGCTAGCAAAGAGAGAGCCCACTGAGACAACGTGCAGAAGCCTCCTGGTTCCAGTAAGGACATCCTTGTAACCCCAAATTAAAGCCACACGCTGGATGAGTGCCCAGTATCTATGGGGGGCTCTGGATGCAGGCACACTCTCTGGATAAGGTGAGGGCACTGGAATGGAGACAAGGGACTGTCACGCAAACCCATCAGCTGTCTTTGGAGAAGACAAAGGCAGCTTGGCTTCCCTTCACTTCTCACAAAGCTGAGGGTCAGATCCAGGAACTGGCCCCTGCCCTTAGATATGGGGAGGGAACACCCACCCACATTTTCTGCAAGATGGCCTAGGGGCCAGTTGGGGTTACAGCAGGTTTTAGGAGAAAAACCAGGTTTGGCAGAAGAGGAGAGGTTTGGGGGTGAGAATCCAGCTTGATGGGGAAGGGGCTATGGGAGTCTGAAGTGGAGATCCAGGTGGGCAATCATCTAATTGCTGCCTAGAGTCAAAGTCCCTTTAGTGTGTCCATCCCCATATGATTCTAGAACAGAGAGTAACATCTGACCTGGGAAGGGTTAGGAAGGAGACAGGGAGAATGGGGTAGGAAGTGGGGGGTAGGGGAAATGATTGGGGAGGGAGGGGGAAAGAGTGAGGTAAGAAACAGGAGAGATTTGGGGAGTAGGGGGAGCTCATGGGTTCTTTTTCCACTCAGTGTCCTGGATCCCTTTGATGGGCAGGTCCAAGCCAAATCTAGAGATTCCTTTTCAAAATCTTATTAAATAAATAAATTAAACACATAAGATAACAAAGGAAACCAATTATGTATGAATACAGATAAATTAAAAAAAATTCAAATCAAGTTAAGAAATCCTGATCTGATTTAATTCCCTCATTGTTTAGCTTGTTTGTACATATTTGTTTTGAGAAGTTAAATGAATTGTCTAAAGTCACTTAGCTAGTAAGCAGAATTGGTACTTGAATTCAACATGGTCTTTTTTTTCCCTTCCTTTCTTCTTCCTTCCTTCTTTTCCCTGCCTTCCTTCCTTCCTTCCTTCCTTCTTTTTTTCCTCCCTTCCTTCCTTCCTTCCTTCCTTCCTTCCTTCCTTCCTTCCTTCCTTCCTTCCTTCCTTCCTTCCTTCCTTCCTTCCTTCCTTCCTTCCTTCCTTCCTTCCTTCTTTTTTTCCTCCCTTCCTTCCTATCTTCCCAAAGCATCAGTCTTGCTCTGTCTGTCCTTCCTCTATGATCCGAAGTAGTAGGACCTTGGTTGCTGAGAGAGGTGTGCAACCAGAGGGATGAGACAAAGCAGCCTGGAGACAAGGACAGAGAAATGCCAGACTGTACACAGGGCTGGCTCTCCTTGCCAAGGTCCACCCTGATTCTGTTCCCCTTTTCCATAAGCCATGATCTAGTCATGAGGAAGAGTAGCCAAATGTTCCTTCCAGGATAAGATATGGAGTGGAAAAGTTCCAGCTGTCAGCACTGGATCTCAAGCTAAAGTGCATGTCTTAGCTGTGGTCAATGAATGACCCTACTAGATCTGTGCATCTAACACCTTTAGGGACTGCACTAAGCTTCTTACCCTGCCATTCTCTAGAGAAGCAATTGTGAGGAGCTAAAAGACCAAACTGTCTATCCAGAACGTTAGAGTTTAGAATGATTTTTCTATTCTCTTGAGCTGCCTAGATTTGGGAGAGTCTGTGGACAAGAGGTGAACTGGTCTTTGTTTATTATAGATTGTAGTGTTGCTTTGAGTGTGTGTGTGTGTGTGTGTGTGTGTGTGTGTGTGTCTTAGGAGTAAACAAAGGCCTAGATTTGGAAGACCATGTTCTCTCTGATTATTCGAGCAGGCAACTTCATTATGTTAAATCATATGGCAAAGGCTCAGTGATGGAAATGGGCTCTTGCCAGAGATGGAGAGTTAGAGTTAATTGGACAAATCCAAGCTAATTGTATCCTCTGGAAGAAATAGTAGGTATGGTCACTCAGGAAGAGGTGAACCTTGGGGTAGAATGGACTGTCCATTCTCTGAGTATCTCCAGCATTGTTAATTAATTAATCAACAAGCACTTTATTAAATGTCTCCATTTGGATAAATGTCTGAAGTCATGAGAGGTAGTGATTTGCTCATGGCTGCAAGCCAGTGAGTGCCTGAGTATTGAAACCCAGATTATCCCGATGATAGACTCTTTCTTTTTTATTTTTTATTACAGCTTTTTATTTTCAAAACATATGTATGGATAATTTTTCAACATTGACCCTTGCAAAACCTTGTGTTCTGAATTTTTCCCTTCCTTCCCCCCGTACCCTCCCCTAGATGGCAAGTAATCCAATATATGTTAAGCATGTTAAAAAAAATCTGTTGAATTCAATATATACATATTTATACAATTAGATGATAGATTGTTTCTGTATCATTAACTCACATGCTGCAAAGAGTCTCTGCTATAGCAGCCACAAAGGGTCATCCTGTTTCTGCTCTAAGACCTCCTATGAAGGAGGACTGTTTCTAATCACCTGGCTGCCATTCTCGTGCTGCCCATCTCTCTTTGCCCTCTTTCCCCTTCTCTGCCTGTAAAGCCTTTCTTTTCAATGCCCATCTCAAAGCTTGCAAACTTCAGGGAGGTTTTTTTTTTTTCATTTTCTCTCCCGTGCCTCAGTCTCTCTACATTGCATAGTATTTGCCCTTTCTAATAAAGTCATCCTGAAATATTCCTGCTTTGGGCATTGTTGTTGATTTTCCTGCTGGCCTGTAAGCTCCATGAGAACAAGAGTCACAGATGATCCAAGTTTTTCATTTTCTCCCAGTACCCAGGACTCTATTCTACACATTTATGTGGCAATCGGCACTAACTAGGTGCTTACTGAAAGTTTGCCGAATCAATGAGATGGTCCAATAGATGATGATGACAATAATGATGACTATAACAATGTTTCTATAGCAAAAGGCAGCTTTTCAGAGTTAGCTGGTACCTAACCAGCCATCTCCTACAGTTCCTACCTGCCTCATGTTCCATAATATACTAAAGTTTGTAGGTCACTTTACATTCATCATGAAGATTAGTTGAGGGATCTAAGGATATTTAGCCTAGAGATAGTAGCCACATTGAAGTATTGGAGGAGTTTTATATGGGAAAGGGATTGTTTAATTCTGCTTGGCCCCAAGTGACAGAACCAGCAGCAAAGCAGGGAAGTTGTAGGGATTTAATCTCAACATCGGAAAATAACATTCTAATGATGAGAGCTATCCCAAAGTGAACAGGGCTGCTTTGGACGGTAATAGATTTTCTGTTCCTGGAGGTCTACCAGAGGCTGGATGACCACTTATCTATATTGCTAAAGATAGGTTTCTTTTGGATATGTGGATCTGATTCAATGGCCAACAACTTTCCTTCTAACTTTCAGATTCTAGATCATTTGATACTTAGATCCTCGTTCTTGAACTAAACTGCCAAGTATTCCTACTCTACTGCAAAGAACATGATTCCGTTGGGCAGGTCACATTGTTTGAATGCTAAATGTATACTTGCCCCCCAAAAATTTATTTCGTGGAGAACTCACACAGGGAAGTGCTGACAAAATGGTCAGAAAAAGTGATACAAGGACATTCTCAAGGTCTTAAGAACTTTAGAATCCATTGTATAATATGGGAGACACTGACACAGAACTGCCCGGCACGTCATACCCTCATCAGAGAAGGTGCTGTGCCCTATGAGCACAGCAGAATTGAATTATCTCAAAGGAAACACAAGATGTGAAAAATTAAAGAAGCTATCCCAAATGTTTATGTGGACGACTTGCCCTGTCGCTGAGCACTCCAAGCTCATTTGATCAGCCACAGTCGGACACGCTGCAACTCCAGCATAGTGATGTCATTTTGGTTCTCTTCAAGAACGAAGGACAATGACCAGTCTAGTAGGACTGTGAGGACACAGAGATCAAAGGTCTTTCCCTTCCACCTTTAAATCTTGTGCCTTATGCAGGGTCACAAAAGTGCTAAATAGAACCTTCCTGATCCTGGGCTCTTCTGACATTGCTTGAGGTGAAGATATCAAGCAGTAATTGATAGCACAGCATGAAGGCTCAGGAGGGATTTGGGAGACATCACAAGAAATGGTAGTTGAATGGATAGTCTCATAGAAAGTATGAAGAAAAAAAGGGAAGAAGACTCATCTGTGCAAAAATGTTTGTAGCAGCCCTTTTTTGTAGTGGCAAGGAACTGGAAATTGAGTGGATGTCCATCAGGTGAGGAATGGTTGAATAAGTTATGGTATATGAACCATATCTAATATTATTGTCCTATAAAAATGGATGGAATGGAATATTATTATGTTATAAAAATAAGCAATAGGCTGATTTCAGAAAAGCCTGTAAAGACCTACCTGGAACTTAATGGAACTTATGCTGAGTGAAGTCAGCAGAACCAAGAGAATACTGTATATAATAACAAGGTTAGATGATGATCAACTGTGATGGACTTAGTTCTTCAATTAGTTCAACAATGTAGTGATTCAAAGGAATCCAATAGACTTGGGATGGAAGATGCTATCCACATCCACAGAGAGAACTGTAGATACTGGATGTGGATCAAAGCATAATATTTTCACCTTTTTTTTATTTGTTTGCTTTTTCTTCCTTGTGGCTTTTTCCCTTTTTTTCATCTGATTTTTCTTGCCCAACATGACAAATATGGAAATATGTTTAAAAGCATTATACATATCTAACCTATTTCAGATTGCTTGTTGTCTTTGGGAGGGGGGAAGGAAGGAGAAAAAATTAGAACACAAAAGTTTTACAAAAGGGAATGTTGAAAACTATTTTTACATCTATTTGGAAAAAATGAAATATTGGGGAAAAAAGAAAGTATATAGAAAGAAGAGAAGAAGCTTTTGGATAAATCCTTGCTGAACTCATCCTAAGGGATGGGATATGGATGATAAACCAGCAAAAGAGACTGATAAAAAAGTCATTGGAGGGGGCACGTAGGTGATGCAGTGGATAGAGCACCAGCCCTGAAATCAAGAGGACCTGAGTTCAAATCTGATCTCAGACACTTAACACTTCCTAGCTGTGTGATCCTGGGCAAGTCACTTAATCCCAATTGCCTCAGCAAAAAGCCAAAAAAAAAAAGTCGTTGGAGAAGTAGGAGGAGACTCATGAGGTAATGAGGTTATGGAAATTAGGAAAGAAGAGACTATCAGGGAGAGGTAAGAGGTCCAAACTTTGTAGAGTGGTCAAGAAGAATGAGGTCTGAGAGAAAGCCATGAGATCACTATTAATTTTGGCTAGAGTATTTTCAGTCAAATTGCCAAATGGCTGAGAAGTAATTAGAAGTGGAGGAAGGAGAAACAACAAGTATTGACAGCTATTTCCAAGGGTGTAGATATGGTAGCATGATAGCTTGAGAGGCTGGTAGGTCAAGGGAAGGGTTTTGGAAGGCTAAGGACATGGTAAAAGACCTACATAAGAAAAGAGTGCA
>JAJPUD010013825.1:22403-42781 GCA_023553655.1 Myrmecobius fasciatus | reverse complement strand
TTTGAAGTTCTTCCAGAGTATCTTCTTCTAGAATCGTGTTGTCCTCCAGATATTGTGGATTTTTTTGCTTCAAAATCAGTCTAGAGGCTTCATATGTTGTTGTTTTGAGGGAAGGTTAGAGGAGGTTACAGAGACTCCTGTCTGATCTCTACCATCTTGGCTCCCTAGTCCAATCATTCTTAAATAAAAATCCCTCTCTACCTGATAAGTGATTTTGTTGAATTGCTTGAAGAGGTCTAGTAGTAGAAGCCATTACTTCCTAAGCACACCATTCTACTGTTAAATATTTCTTCTTGTTAGGACCCTTTTTTGAAAGTATGTGTTTTCTGCTTTGTGATTTTCATAGACTAGTTCTGCCACCTGGAGCAAAATAAAGCTAGTCTGATGCCTCTTCCACAACATAGTTGTTGGTCAGTCACATTCAACTCTTTGCAACCCATGGACCATATTGCCCATAGGATTTTCTTGGAAAAGATACTGGAGTAGTTGGCCATTTCTTTTTCCCATGGATTAAGGTGAACAAAAGTCAAGTGATTTGTCCAGAGTCACACAGCTGGTAATTTATGAGGTTGAATTTGAACTCAGTTCTTTGTGACTGCAGGCTCAGCACTCTAACCACTGAGCTACCCAACTCCCTCCTTCCAACTAAATATCCCTCTTCAATTCCTGGGAATTGTCAAAACTATCCAGTACCTTCCCCTCCTCACTTTTCATACTCTCTTGTACCACACACACACACACACACACACACACACACACACACACTTTTTTTCTTCCTATAAATCACAACCCAATACTATTAGTCTTCTTTGAGTATAGAGAAGAATGGACTTTCAGAGCTCCTAGAACCTTCAACATACAATTGAACTCACAGGGAAATTGTCAGATTCATTTGCCTCCGGTCTTTCCTGGCCCAGTATCATGGACAGCTCTGTACTTTCTAAGCTTACTTCTGACCTACATTTCTTTCCCAGGACTTGTCATTTAGTTTTAGTGACTGTGGATCTTTCTAATGGTTTGAGAAATTTCTTTTCCAAGAATGGCTATTACTACCAGGTCCTTCCTGTTCTGTGGACATCAATATCTGGAAATCTGCTCCTCTCCCTGCTGTGGAATGCTCCACAGCTGTAAAGACTTAAGCCATCAATATAGAGCCCCCTGGACTCCCTGCTGCCAGCCCTCTCTAGGTCTCAGTTATCATAGGCTCCCTAACCATCAGGCTTCACTGATGTTGTCAACCCTAGTCTTAAATCTGGAGTTTCAACATCATTCAAGCAAATAGTTCTAAAGAAGTCTATGCTCCTCAGTTTTTTTTTCATTGAAAAAATGTGTGAATCTCATGCTATCCCAGCCTATTAAACAAGCATTTAATAAGCACCTACTGTGTTCAAAGTACTATGGTAGGTACTGGGAATATGAAGATTAGATAAAAATGACTTCTTTTAATGAAGGGAAAGAGAATATGTGGATGGGTAAGTAAAGCAGGATGACTTGAAGAAGGAGAGAGCTCTGTATAATAGGAGTTCTTAAGTCTTCTTTGTGTGTTCTGGACTCCTTGGGCAGTTTGATGAAACTTATGGAAACCTTCTTAGAATAATTTTTTTTTAAAAATCAATAAATTTTCAATAGAAATTAATAAGAATAAAAATATAATTGTTTTTCCCATTCAAATTTATGGATGCCTTGAAATCAATCCATCCAGGTTAAATATAGAATCATAGATTGAGAGGCATAAAGAATCTTTAAAATTGTCTAGTCCAATCCCATCATTTTACAATTGAGTAAACTAAGGAAATGGAAGATTGTTAACTTTGCAAGATCATTGCCTAACATTTTGTGACATCACCCAGTTGGGGTTTTCTTGGCAAAGAAAGTGAAGTAGTTAAACATTTCCTTCTAACACTCATTTTACAAATGAAAAAACTGAGGAAAATTGGGGTAAGTTATTTGCTCATATTAGCTATTCAGTGGCAGAGGCCAAGTTCAAACTGAAGAAGAAGATGAATCTTCCTGACTACAGGCCTGGTACCTTCTAGCTACCCAAGATAATATAGGTAGCAAATTGGAGAGGCAAAATTTGAACTCAAATCCACTGACTCCAGTATTCTTTTTTAGTATAATTCATGAATCTAGTATAAAATTTGACTTTTGTACAGCCTCTTCTGAGCATGTGGCCTGGGAAGACCTTATATAACACAGAAAACAGCAATAGCATAATGGAAACAGCTGAGTTTAGAGAAAGAAGAATTGAGGTTCGGTACTTATTCTGTTTCTACATAAATCTGATTCAGAGTTTTCAATATGTAGAATGGGAATGACAATAATATTTTCAGGAGAGTATGGAATTTGGAGTTAGAAGATGAGAACTTGAATCTCTACTTTATTACTTACTATATCACACCATAAAGAAAAATTAGAAAAGAACTTAGGGGGAGATTTATTACTTAAAAAAAGTATGTGAGCATTTACAAAAGATAAAATAGATAATTTCGATTGCACAAAAATTGTCATTTTTCTCTTCCTTCCTTCCTTCCCTCCTTCCTTCCTTCCTTCTTTCTTCCCTCCTTCCTTCCTTCCTTCCTTCCTTCCTTCCTTCCTTCCTTCCTTCCTTCCTTCCTTCCTTCTTCCCTCCCTTTCTTTGTTTCTTTTTCTTTTTGTTTGTTCATTTGTTTGCTTCTTTCTTTCTTTCTTATTCTTTTTTTTTGGAAATAAAATCAATAGAAACAGAACAAGGGAAAAGGAATAAGCATTTATGTAACACTGATTTTTTACTAAGTACTATGTTAGGTGCTTTTTCTTATCTTTTAACATTTGATACGCAACCCTGCAAAGTCAGTGTTATTATTTCCTCAGTTTTACAATTAAAGAACTGAGACAAACAGAAAAGAAATTACTTATTCAGAGGGTCATATGGTTACTAAGTATGTGAGGTCAAATTTGAACCTAGGTCTGATCCTAGACCCAGAAAGCTATCCATTGTGTCACATCTTATTGTGTAAGAGAAAGAAGCATAAAAGAGCAATGAGTTTATGGAAAAAGTATCTTTGTATCAAATGGTTCTGATATATATCTGATATCCAAGATATCACTATGTATATATATATATATATATATATATATATATATATATATATATATATATGTACATATATATATACACACACAAACACACACATATACACAGGTACATACATACATGTACACATACATATATGTGTATACACATATAAATATATATAAATCAAAGAAATGGAGCCCTAGTTCTATATAGATATAGATATGTAATATCCAACATTATCCAACTGACAAATAGTCAAAAGATATGAAAACAATTATCAAAAGAAAATTCACAAACTATTAATCACATGACAGATTGCTTCAGATCAATCGTAAGAAAACTGCAAGTCGAAACAATTATGTGGTTTCATGTCATAGACCTAGCAAACTGGCAAAGATGACAAAGATGATTAACTAATGTTGGAGGAATTGCAAAGAGAGGCACACTAATTTATTTCTGGAAGATCAATGAAATGTCCCAATCAGTCTGAAAAATAATTTGGAATTATGTCAAGAAAGCAACTAAAATATTTATCCCATTTGGACCAGATATCTCACTGTCTCACCCAAATATGTTTTAGCATTAAATTTTGTTGTAGGAAAGAACTAGGAATAAAGTAGATGTCCATTGATTGGGAAGTCATTAAAGAAGTAGTGCTATATAAATGGAATAGAGTATTGTGGACTATAGAAACAATAAATATAAAAAGTACAACAAAGAATGGGAAGGTTTTATTATAATGGATGAATTCAGTAGAACCAATCAACAAATATTTGTTAATAATAGCTAACATTTTTGCAGCACATACTATGTACCATGCCCTGTTCTAAGGTTTTTACAAATATCTCATTTGATCTTCATAACAATTCTGTGAGATAGATACTTCTATAATCCTTTTTATAGAAGAGGAAACAGAGGTGAGCAGAGATTAAGTGATTTCCTCAGGATCACACAATTAGTAAGAATCTGAGGAGATATTTGAACTCAGTTCAATCTAACTCCAGGTCTGGTAATTTATGCACTACTCCATCCAATTGCCTCTACTCTTTTTCAATAGCTTAAAAAACCTAAAGGAAGCTAAAGATCCAGTAAATTTCCTTTAATAAGGAAGAATCTGATAGCATTTTTTAAAAATCAGGAAGATATAAAACAAACAAAAAAAAGACTTTATGAAAAATGGATGAAACTTGTTCTCCTTAGTCTCAAAGGACAGAACAACAGAACTAGGAAAAGTGGGTGATGATATAGAGTCAAATTTAGATTTGAGGTTAATGGAGATACCTAGGTTGGGTAGATGCTAATAATTCCAAAAGACCGAAAATGAAAGTAGCTGCCTTAAAAAGTAATACAGTTTTCCTCGTGAAAGGGGATGGGTCTTTAAGCTAAGTCCAATGACCACTTACTAGGAATGATACAGAAGGGATTCTTTTTCAAATACAGTTGAATCTAGGTAACCTCTTTGGTTTCATCATATACTCTGAAATTTTGAGATTCTGATTCTGTTATTCTTAGTTATTTAGTATGACTCTGCACAGATAAGAAAAAAAATACCCTCCTTTTAATTGTTCTAGTTTGTTTTTCTTAGTATTCTTCTCCCACCTAACTTGATACATTGTGTTTCTACTCCTTACCCACTTCCATTGATCTTTTATCCTGGTATAAGGGATTCAGAACTAAAAACCTTAGAGATCTGGTTCTCCAATCCCCTTAGTTTATACAGAAAGAAAATGAAGCACCCCAAAAGTGAACTGACTTTCCTAAAATCCTATCTGCTGATGTTTGAAACAGAAAACTTAAAATCTAAATTCAGGGTTCTATTCATGGTATTTTACTTCTTATTCATTCTCGAATTTGAATTTCTAAAATTCACCTTTCTACTGACAAGATATAGATAAATGTTTTGTCCATAACCATAAAGAGAGTATAAATATACTAATTTTAGGAAGGTATTGGGTTCTCCCTTGCTGGAAGTTTTCAAGCAGAGGCTAGATGACCACAGCTTATTATGTTTAAATTGGATTTCTTGGGGTAATATGGGTTGGACTTAATGGTCCAGAAATTCTCTTCTGACTCCAATATTCTACATTTCTGTCATTATGCTCATGTATTTTGCTGACAGAGTATTATTCAGGAGGTCAATATAAGGATATTCTATAAAATCTAATGGAGAGATTAAAGGGGAGGAAATGTCAAGATTAAATAGAGAAGAGAAGAAAGGCAGAATGAGCTAAGAGAAAAATGAAAGCCAGTTCAATGAGATGTTTTAGAACTTAAGAAGGACATCTTAAGAATTAATTGCAAAACTTGAGAAGAATCACTGAAAGAGGGAGTCCTATTGTTTTCTAAATATTATAAAACACCATAAACACTGTGCTTATGTTGTTTTGGAAGTAAAATATGAAGTAACAAAAAAAGTAGGGAGATTCACATATCAAATAAGATGGAAAAACTCTAAATACATATAAATACATATAAGCATGGAAAATAGACTCTGGAATCAAAAGACTTAAATTCAAATCCTAGGGGTAACACTCTCAATGGGAATTCAGGCAAATCACTCAGTGCTTAGGACAACTTCTGACACACAGCACTCACTTTAAAATGATTTTTATTGTTATTGTTGAGTCATTTCAGTCATGTCTAATGTTTTTTGACTCCATTTGAGGATATTCTTGGCAAAGATACTTGAGTGATTTGCCATTTCCCTCTCCAATTCATTTTACAGATGAGGAAACTGAGACAGATGACTTGTTTGAGGTCAGATTTGAACTCATAAAATGAGATCTGGCATTCTATACACTGTACCACCTGGCTAGCCACAAATGATTTCTTTAAACTAACAATCTCTCTGGAATGATATTTCTTTATTTGTAAAATGAGAGAGTTAGATTCTATGATCTTCAAGGATCCTTTCTTCTCTAAATTCTATATACTATGGCCTCAATACAATCTAATATGAGATAAACTCTCACATACACAGATACAGAGAAATTCTGAATGAGAATGTGACTCAAGTCATATGGTCCTAACTTAAATAAGAAAATGATTCTTCATAAGATATACTTAACAAGTGGTTATTTTACTTAGCTTGAATTCTCAAGTGAGGAAGAACACTAGCTTCTGAAAGGACCTCCTGGGCAGCTAGGTGGTGCAGTGGATAGAACACCAGCCCTGAAGTCAGGAGGACCTGAGTTCAAATCTGTTCTCAGAAACTTAACATTCCCTAGCTGTGTGACCCTGGGCAAGTCATTTAACTTCAATTGCCTCAGCATAAAGCAAAATTTAAAAAAAAATGAAATGATCTCCTATTTCATTTTTGTATAACTCTAATTATTAGGAAGTTTTCACTCTAATTCATCTTTTTATATTTTATACCTATTATTACAAGTTTTCCATTTTGGGGTAAAACAGAATAGGTCAAATCTCTTTCCCACACAATAAGAGAGAGCAGAGCAATGATATTGCCCGGGGCTTTGAAAGAGGCCTGGAGCCAGAAAAGATCATCAGGCAACAGATTCCTATGGAGACTTAATGTTCCTAATGAAATGGAAAGGCACTGATGAAGCTGACCTGGTCCTTGCAAAGGAAGCCAATGTAAAATGCCCACAGATTGTGATAGCATTTTATGAAGAGAGACTGACGTGGCATGCATACCCCGAGGACGCAGAAAACAAAGAGAAAGAAACAGCCAAGAGCTATTTCTCTTTGTATATATAACACATTCACTTTCCCAGCCTCCCCTTCCCTTTCCAGTGCCACTACCCCTTCTGTCCTAAACACATCCATAAAAAATAAAAATAAAAATAATGGGATACAACTAATGGTTTCTACTCTGACTCTTTTCTTCTCCAGGCTTACTATTTCTAATTCTTTCAAATGATCCTCCTATGGCACAGGATCCTTCTTAGCATAGGAGTGGGGAAGTGTACAGATCAAGAATGAAATACTAAAGGAAATATATCCAGAGATGTGAACAAAGTTGAAAAGACCTGAGAAAATAGTTAATAATGATTTTTATGTTTATGTAGCCTTTTAAAGTAAACACATTTTAAAAATATACTATTACATTGGATTCTCAGAATAACCCAATGAGATGAAACTACTAATTATATTCATTTAAAGATCAAATTGTCTCAAGTATTTTAATAAAATTAACATGTGGTGGACTTCCTGCCATCTGGGGGAGGGGTGGGGACTAGGGAGGAAAATTTGTAAAGGAGAGCTTTGTAAGGGTCAATGTTGAAGAATTACCCATACATATGTTTTGCAAATAAAAAGTTTTAATTAAAAAAAATAAAGATCAAATTGAAGAAATGAAAGCACCTAATCAAAGTTAAGCCATTTCTTGGCTTCCCTGACTTTCTTCAAGACCCAGAAAATACCCTTTCCACAGGAAGTCTTTGCCAATCCACCTTAATCTTAGCACTTTTCTTTCTGTTGATTAGCTCCAATTTATTCTGTATATATCTTGTTTGCACACAGTTGTTTGCCTGTTGCCTCTCCCATTATATTTGGACAAGAACTTTTTTTTTGTACTGTCAGTGCTTAGGCAGTATCTGACACCTAATAGGCATTTAATATATACTATGTGTCTGGGATGAGATATGAATCAGATCTTCCTTAACCCAAATTCAGGACTCTATCCTTTATGCTATCATGTATCTTAGTATTACTGGAGTTGACAACAGAAATAAAGCAATGTCTTCTTAGTATCTGTTCTTAAATTCTTCATTTTTATCTCACTAAGTTAAATCAGTAACTACTGTAATAGCATAGATTATACAAGATTGGGAGATGAAAAACAATAGATAGACATATTGTGGCATATATTTTGAGGTCTAGAGAGAGAACTGAAAGAAGAATAGTTTGTGTGTGTTTTTCTTGGAGAAAATACAAGAGCAGGTTTTGAAAATTGAGGGGTTTTCTTATCTCTGATTATCAGTTATGGAAGGATCCCCTATAGGCCATCATGTTCAGGTTATCTCCTTCCTCTGTGGACACTAGGATATCATATGCCCATGGAAAAGCTACTCACTGTGTGGTCTTCTGCCTGCTGGAATCAGCTCTGAGTCTTTCATCTCTGGCCTTATTAATTCAAAATACTTGAAACTTAAATAAGCTGTCTCATATTTCACTGTAAGCATCTATAGAAACATGGGATGGATTTTCAAACAATTAAGTTTGAAAGAATTTTGATTTGCATATAAATAATAGCTGTGTTCTTCCCCAACATCAAATTCCTGAATTAGATGGGGGGAAATGAAGCAAAACAGATGTGAATTGAATTCCCAATATTTTGAAAGTTCTTTATGTTCAAATCCAGAGGGACATAGGGTATAGGGGGCTTATAAATTAGTCTATTAGAGTAAGTTCCTTGCATTCACAGTTCTGGACCCTTATGCTATTTCATAAAATCACAGATTTAGAGGTAGAAGCTGGTTGAAGCCTCTTATTCTATATATTCAGAAACTGTGACCTAGGAGCTTGCCCAGTGTCACACAGGCAGCAAATGATGGAGTTAAGTTCTGAATCCAAGCCCCCAGTGCATTTAACACTGACTTAACTATCTCAAATTCCTGACCTATACCTATAAACTCTTAAGGATTATGGCAGTCCTGAGTTCATTGATGTATCATTCATGTAATACAAATATTCCCTACTAATCATTGTTCTAATCACACCTTGAGAAAAAGTTTGAAACTCTGAGAAACCTAGTTGAAAGCCTTAATAGGAATTAGAATTAATCTTTGGCATTTGATGTCCCATTTCCCATGACTTTTTCTTTTAGGGCACCAGCTTCTCTTGTTATAATCTATAGTCTATGATCTCACACTGTGATGTTCCTCTTAACTCTTCTCTTCCATAGTAGTTTGTATTCATCAGACACTTTCTGATTGATCCCTCTCTCCCATAATTTTCCCCCATCCTTAAATCTTTTGCCCTCTGGGCCCTTTTAGGTGAGTATATAAGAAATGAATATAAGCTAGGGATCAGACCAGCAAGGAATAGTTGTCTTGATATCCCAAGTTAATGGGATATGCTTGAACCAGCTCATACCAACTCTCAAGAATCAATAGAAGGGGCAGCTAGGTGGTGCACTGGATAAACTATCAGCCCTGGAATTTAGGAAGACCTGAGTTCAAATCTAGCTCCAGATTCTTAAGTAACCCTAGATAACTCATTTAACCCCAATTGCCTCAAAAAAAGTCAATAGATATTTTCAGTGCAAGTTTTTACACCTTAGAAATTGGTAAATATTACAAATCAGAGCTTGATGTCTTATTTTGTTGATTTTCTAGACTTATGAAAGTGGTAGATAATAATGCTGATTAATTGAAATTAAAACAACTTTGAGGTATCACTATACACTTCTCAGAATGGCTAAGATGACAGGAAAAAACAATGACAAATATTGGAGGGGATGTGGGAAAACTGGAACATTAATACATTGTTGGTGGAGCTGTGAAGTAATCCAACCATTCTGGAGAGCAATTTGGAACTATGCTCAAAAACTTATCAAACTGTGCATACTCTTTGATCTGGTGGTGTTTTTACTGAGTTTATATTCCAAAGGAATCTTAAAGGAAGGAAAGGAACCCCATACATGCAAAAATGTTTGTTGCAGCCTTTTTGTAGTGGCAAAAAAAACTAAAAACTGAGTGGATACCCAAAGCTGGAGAATGGCTGTATAAGTTATGGTATATGAATGTTATGGAATATTATTGTTCTATAAGAAATGATTGGGGAGTCCTAGTGCGTGTGGGTGATTGTCGGCATGTCTTTCTGCTCTTTTGGCGGAGAGGTTTTCCAGAACCACTTTGAGCCAGGTGTCTATGTTTGTGCCAAGTGTGGCTATGAGCTCTTTTCCAGTCGTTCAAAGTATCAGCATTCCTCTCCATGGCCAGCCTTCACTGAGACAATACATGATGACAGTGTGAAGAAGCGTCCAGAGTTTGGTCGGCCAGAAGCCTTAAAGGTGTCCTGTGGCAAGTGTGTCAATGGCCTGGGTCATGAGTTCATCAACGATGGACCCAAGAAGGGCCAGTCCCGCTTCTGAATATTCAGTAGCTCGTTGAAGTTCATTCCTAAAGGCAATGAAACTTCAACCCCAAAGGGAAAGTAATTGAGCAGTAGAGAGGAAATCCTGGTTATGGACACATTGCAAACAACTTACTTTGTAGTCATTGATTGGAATTGGAGTTAATAAAAGTTCAGATTGGTGGCCTGAGAAAGCCACTGAAGAAATTACAAAGGCCTTGAAATCACAAGATCTTAGATGTAGAGCTGGAGAAACTTTTGAGGCCATTTAGTCCCATCCCTCCTTTTACAATTGAAACAAGGGAAGACTGGAGAAGCCAACTGAACTGAAGAAGGCCACACAAGTGCTGATAGAGAGGGGATTTCAACTTAGATCTTCTGAATTCAAATCTAGCATGTTTTCCAAGGTTCTGCCTCTTCTCATTTCCTTTAGGTAGATTCTGTAAGGAAAGGACCAATATTTAGGGAATGGAAAGAGTAAGTGAAAAATTAAAAATGAACAACCCCTTCTTGAATCAAGTTTATAGAGCTGAACTAGAATTTTTTTTTTCCCAGTGAGAGTATAAATTCCAAATACATAAAACTTTTGACCAAAAGGAGATAGAATTTTTAGTGTGACTAAGCAATTTATTTCCTGTTTCATTTCATCATACTCTTTATCAGTGTGCCCTCTCTTCTCCTGAGGTTCCATAGGATGATCTTCTGAACATGTGGTCTAATCTTGAAACAGAGTTTGATTAACTTTTTAAGTAGCATAGACCAGATTTCCCCAAAGCTTTAGTAAAGAATGCAAACCCTGAAAATCTTATACTGTTATTTTGGTTTGGGGTCACAGTATGAATTACCCTGGTTAAACCCTTCTAGGATGACCATGGTGATGAAGGTTAGTGACTAAACTAGAAAACAGTTTGGATTTTATCTTGATTTGCATAAAATATATTTTAAAGGTAGATTTTTTAAATGATTCACTGAAACTTGCACTTCTTGAGCTTATGAAATATGTAGTTGGTTGATTGCCTCTGAATGTAGAAAAGATTACTTCCTTTACTATATTTAAGCATTTTGTCCTGCTTTTGCTTGGCACCACCTTCATTTTAATGATCATTTTTATTTCTCTGGCAGAGAGGGGAAAAACCTCCTGTTTTTGTTTTTGTTTTTTAGTCTTGTCAATTTTCATAGATGATTTGAATAAGACCCTTCACAATTTATATTTCCCAAGCCATATTGTCTGTCTTGTCAATAGCGACCCAAGAATGCTTCCTTTGATGATAAGAATAGCACATTGTACTCCTGTTGACACAAAGAATGTAAAGTTCTTCGAAATTATTTATCATAAATATTAGAGATTAGTTCATTTTCATCAAGGAAGATATCCACCATTCTGGCTCCCATGCACTTAATAAGTTCTCTTGTATACTTGTCACATTTTTGCCATAAATAGATGATACTGAGCAATATATGTCATCCTTCAAAAGATTTTTACCATATCTTTATCCTAGTAGAGGTAACCTGGAAGAAGAGAGTCTCAGATTTGGAAAAAGAAAGATCTTGGTTCCAAATTCCTCTCTGCCAATTTACTAGGTGTGTGACTATGGCAAGTCACTTTACCTCTCTGAGGCTGAGGCAGCTAAGACTTATCTTGCTAAGTTAAGTACAGCTGCTGTAAGAGCTTCATACACATAAAATCGAAGCTTCTTGAAGCATCCTCATATTTTCTTCGTCTATGTGATAGCGATTGGACAAAAAAATAATAATTTCATTGTTTATAAAAATCATGAGGTCGAATAAAAGAATGTATCATTTTGAAAAAAAAAAAAGGAATGATCAACAGGGTGATTTCAGAAGGCCTGGAAAGACTTACATGAGCTGAACAAGAAGATTATACAATAATCAATTCTGATGGATATGGCTCTTTTCAACAATGAGATGATTCAGACCATATCCAATGATCTTGTGATGAAGAGAATCATCTACATCCAGAGAGAGGACTGTGGGAACTGAATGTGGATCACAACCTAGCATTTTCACTCTTTTTGTTGTTGTTTGCTTGCATTTTATTTTCTTTCTCATTTTTTCCTTTTTGATTTGATTTTTCTTTTTCAGTAAGATAACTATAAATATGCATATATTGGATTTAACAAATATTTTACCATGTTTAACAAAAAATAATAATCTTATGAAATAGATAAGGGTCCAGAACTGTGAATGCAATAATCTTAAAGTATTTGTTATTTGTACATTTACTCCCTCTTAGAGAGTCATCTGTTAAACATTTAGCAGCACATCCCTGGGTCTTTGTCCCCACCTAGCATGCTTTGACACAAAGGAAACAGCATATGTTAGAAACCTCACTATTCTCTGTCTAGAAATCTCGGTTCTGGTCTTAGCCCTAGCTCTCTTGACCAATCATTGCATGACCTTGGTCAAATGCTAAATTAGGCATCACAAAGCCTGACTGTAAATCCAAGGCTCTGATGCCACTTCTATATCCTTGGTCAAAGATTAGGGTCTCTGGTACTCAGTTTCTTCATCAGAAAATTAAGGAGGTTAAATAAAATAAAATTTTTAGGTTCCTTTAAGATCAAAATCTATGATACTATGATCCTATCATTCATCTGTTTAAAAAAAAAGGTGATTGGCCTAAGATGATTGTTAATGTTCTTTTGAGAAGTTCCCAAGTTCTGATTTCATTGAGATAATTGCATGATTGAGATAATAGCATTCTGGGAAAAAAAAAGTCTCTGGGCTTTCCCTTTCAGAGTTGATGACACTCTGTAATAACACTAACAATGATAGCATAAGAAAGAAGGAGTAAAGAGGAGATGCTTCCTTTCTGCCCTCCCATGTGAGGTTTCAGCAAGACCTTCACAATAGGCAAGAGGTGGGGAGAGGGCACAGTGGGACCTGAAGAGGATTGTAAAGCATCATGGTCTACTTAAAGCTGGAAAGGATCTTCACAGAGGTTATTTAGTTAACCCTTTCATTTGCATATAAGGACACAGAAGTTCATAAAATAAAAGATCTTATCCCTGGCCAGTATAAGTAGTAGATAGCAAAAGCAGGATTTGTACCCTTATCCTCTGATCCTACCTCTCCTTTTGTTGTCTCCTTTTTCAGTTGAAAAGCTTGGAAACCCTAATACTCTGTGGATCCTAATACTCTTGTCTTCTCATTTAACCTATCCATTCATAACATCCTATTATAATGATCCCAAAAGATGAGTTTCTATCACTCTGAACAGTAGTCCTATTGTAATCTGCCTGCAAATGGAAAGCAGATCTGGAAGCATGGGGAAAAGTGCAAACTTTTCTGTATAGAAAACCTTGGGATTCCCCTCTTACCATCCTGCTTTAAAAGTTCATGGACATAATATGGTGCAATGACAGGGAGAGGGTGCAGAGAGAAGCTGAAATTCCAAAGAGAAGATATGGTTTAAAATGCCAACTCTAAACTATATAAAGGTTATAAAATTTGACCTAATAACTCAACCTCTCCTCAACTTGGTTCTATCTCATCTGTAAAATGAAGGGGTTAGAACATTTATACTGAGAGATGGGAAGGGACCTCATACCTCAGAGGTCATCCAGTCCACTTTACAGGTAAGGAAACTGAGACATAGAGAGGCTACATTTATCTAATATTGCATAGCTTGCCAGAGGCGTTTTCTAATATCTCTCACAATTTTAAATCTAGCATGCCTTTGTTCTCTCCAGGCTAAAAAAAATATACAGGAAAGGAGGAATGAAGACTTTTGGTAAGTGAGATTCTTACATCTAAAGAGGTTCCCTGCATTTAAAGAATTTTCACAAAAAGTGGATTGTTGTGAGGAAGAAAAAGGAATCAATCTATTTCTCCTCTCCTAAAGTATTAGCACCAAAGCTTTCCATTTAGGCTCCTCTTGTGTGTCTAGGAACAAAATAAATAATGTTAAGCTCTGAAAACTCATTATGTTGTGCCTGTCTCAGTTTCCCTCAGTTACTGTCTAAGTCTCCCTTAATTGCTGTTTCAGTCTCCCCTAATTGCGCTGTCCCAGAAAAGCAATCCCCACTTCCTGACCTTCAGAAATAATTGGACTCACATTCCAAAGTAATCATGAAACCTCCAGATGGCCAGCCTCAACCTCCCCCTTATCTATCTATGTGACCCAGAGAAGCAGTCTGCTTTGGCAAGGCTCCTTACTCCCTAATCTATCAGAACTGAATTTATGGTTCCCTTGGACACCAGATGTGCTCATCTGATCCCATGAGTTCTTTGTCTCCCTAAGCTATAGGACCCCATATAATGTTTGAAGTTCCTTGATGGAGCTGCTGTGTACTTTGTATTCAGTCAGCTAACATGGATGGCTACTGAATACTTTGTATTCAGTCAGCTAACATGGTTGTGGCTGTGTTGGTCTCTGGCCTGGACTGTGTGCTTTGAGACATAAGTCCCAGCAGTCCTGATCCATAGCTATGGATTCTGAACTCTCAATTAACATCAATAAAGCATTACCTAATTTCCACTGTGTGATACTGCCTCAGTTTCTCCCTGAGCATTACAATTGTTAAATTTTATATATTCCAGATCTTGGGGAAAAGTTAGGCCTGTATTTGAGTCAATGTGGAACATGGAGCAAGAAGCAAGATGGCATAGAAGGGCAGTTATGTGACAGAGTGGATAGAGAGACAAGCTAGCTATCTGGAATGAATCATGATTTAACTGTTAACCATGTGGCACTGTGCAGTCACTGACCCTCTAGTCTTCAGTTTTAGCAAATGTAATATGGGAATATTAATAGCATTTGCCTCGTGGTTTCTTTGAGAGCCAAGTGAGATTGTAGGTATGAAATACTTTTTTGTGGGCTTTATATTAATATTATTATCATTATTGTGGATAACTGGTCTTAGAATCAGGAGTACTTGGCTCAATCAGTCATTCAGCAAATATTTATTAAATACCATGTGCTAGGCATGGTGCTAAGTCTTAGGGATACAAAGAAAAGTAAAAACATAATCACTGCCTTCAAGGAATTCCCCTTATAACATAAAGAACAACATTTAAATATACATACATACATATATATATATATATGAAATATATAAATGGAAGTTCATTTCAATGTGAAAGCCCTAAGGGTATTTGAGATGGAGAGGGAAGTCTTACAAAGGCCCTTTGTGAAAGTTGGGATTTCAAATCAGTTTTAAAAAAGAATAGGGAAGCTTAGAGGTAGAGGTAAGCAGAAAGGTAATTGAGCCATGGGGAATATTAAAAGAATGCTTAGAATTGGGAAATGTGCAAGGAACAGCAAATAGGACAGTGAGTCTGGATATGTTGAGAGTAATAAAGTTTAAAATTGGAAGAGTAGGATTGAAGGGCCTTAAATGCCAAATAAAATATTAAATTTATATTTGTTTACAGAGATAATTGTAGGATTAACTCAGGTGTAGAATTTGCATTCATAGTTTTAAAGAGGATGGGTGCAAGTTAATTAATGCTCAGAACCTTGATTTAAACAAGATATAAGAAAAGCAGAAACTTAAAGCACAAAAGTAATGTGCAATTAACAAACATGGTGATCACTAAGATAATATAAGAAACAGACAATATGCAAGATATATCATCACCACTACAAGGAAGCACCAATATCTGAATTCCTTAACTAGGAGAACCCAAGTCACAGCTATTCAGAGGCTTGAGTGGGAGGCTTTGTTAGGCAAGTGGCACCAAACTTCCTGAGTTCTCAAAGTCCCTTTTCACTAGGGGCTGAGAACAAAGAAGGCATCACACTAAATATTCTCAGTTGAAAGGGGAACCTTGAGACAGAGCATCCCCCTCAGATATAAAGATGTTCTATCTAAAGAGGTCCATCCAAAAACATATTTGTTTATTCCTTTAGGAGCATTATATTCACTCGAGAAATTGACCAGGTTTCTGGAGTTAACACAGGACTGCCATAAAAGATATTTATTAATTAAGGCACCTGGAGAATGGCCAATCTCTTAATGCTTCTCAAGACTATTAGGTAACTAAAAGAGCATTTCAAAATTCTCAGCAAAAATAAGTTACACAAAAGTCATGACTGACACCTAACTTAAGATTCCTTATTCATTAGAATTCCTTACAGCTCTAGGAAGCTACCAAAGTTTATTGGTTTGGGGGGAGTGAGCCAGGAAGGGGTGATATGGTCAGACTTGCACTTCTGAAAAATCTTTGGTAGTTGAATGGATGTGAAGTAGAATAGGATGATGCTTGTTGCAAGGAGACCATCAGTAAGCTATTGCAATAGTCTAGACATTAAGTGATGAGAAAACCTACAATACAGTGGCAGGTGTTTCAGTGGAGAATAGGTGTACACACAAGAGATTTTGTGAAAGTTGAAATGAAAAGACTTGAGGAAGATAAGATATGTGAGGTGAAGACTCATTGTGAGACTAGGTAATTGAGAGAAAAGTGGTACTCTCAACAATAAGCTGGAAAAACTTTAGGAAAAGCTAATGAGTTCTATTTTGGATGCATTGAGTTTGAGATGCTTATAAGACATTCAGTTCAGGATGTCCACTGACAATTGGAAATGCTAGATTTCTCAGGAGGGAACTTAGGATTGTTTATATAAATCTAAGTAAGAGTCATCTGCTTAGAGATGGTCATTGAAGCTCCTGGAATTAATGAAAAGACCAAGCAAGACAGTATAAGGGGAAAAAAGAAGGGGTCTCAAAACTGACACTTTCTAATGAGGTAGGGGAGAGAACATGAACAGAGATAAATAAATATAAATTATATGTCATGTGATGCAAGATAACAAATGATGAAATCAGGAAATGGCTCAAGTTACAAGTGATCCTTGAGATGATCTTTGAAGAGAGGAAGAGGTTCTAAGAAATATAAGGGTGATATCACAACAAAGAGATGACCCAAAAGGGACTGGGACAGAAGGGCAAACTGACTAATGGACAGGACGAGAAAATGGAAAGCTATATATGGGGAACAATAAGTGGGCTAGTTTGAATGAAAACTCTAAGCCTAATTCCTCCCTCTCCTCCAAAAAATGAGTTTGTCAAAGACAGAACAAACTTAGTTCTCCATTTTTGTTTTCACCAAGTCTACATTATGCCAAAACATCTGGATATTCAGAAGAATTTGGATAAGTGATATAATGTCCAAAGATCACTTAAAATGATTGATTCCTTGATTTGCTCTAGCAAGACACAAAACTAAGTTTTTGTTATGGAGGACACTAAGTCAATTTTTGTGTTTAACAATAATTTTTTAAAAAGCTATATTATTGTGTAAACAGTAATGAGTTCAACAAGATGTCTTTCTAATTTTAAAATTAGATCAGTTTGGTATGTTGCAAAGCACTCCAAAGAAGAGTCCAAAACCATGCAGGGTTCTGGCTTGATTCCAAGTCACCTAAGCTCTAGTCATTTTCCCTGAGTTACCTACCTCCTGTATCAAATGGGGATCTTGGACTGAGTTATTTCAAAGTTTCTTTCTAGCTCTGACAGTTCATGATTCAATATCCAAAAGAAAAAATGAGATAATTGGTAATGACACTTATGCTCTGGCAAAAGGAACGTATTTTTAGCTACTTGGAGAGATATCTATTACTAGGCAAAATTCTTTAAGTAATGCCTTCCCTTTTTTTTCCCCTCCCTTTTCTTTCACTCATTGTATTTAAAAAAATAACATATAGAAAAAGCAAATACTGGCAAGAAAGATGGCTTCAAAATTCTTGGAAAGAAAAATCAACATTTCCGCCAGGATTTATGTGAGTTGTAAGATAATTACTGTGCAACTTTCAATGAAATTAACTTTCATGCAGATGTGGGCTTTCAGTATGGCAGCCAGATGTAACTTCTCAGTTTGACTCGGCCTTTCTTTTCCCTCCTTTCCTTTTACTCTCTTCTTGAAAGGACTAGAGAAATAAAATTAATTGACTTATTATTATTAATTATCATCATTATTAATTAGACTCAAATTCTGTCTCACCTTATGAGAGCTAATTGTTCTCCTAAAATCCCAGATTTGGAGGAAAAAAGGATTTCCTGAGTCATCTAATCAATCTTCTACATTTCATAGAAGACAAAGCTAAGGTTATGAAGCTTGTCCAGGGACAATCATACAGGACATAAGGTGAAAGAAATGGTATTTGAATCCAGGTCCCCTGAGTTCAAAAGAAGTGCACCTTCCTAATATATTGTCTCTTGCTATTGTTGTTGCTATTCAGTCACACATGACTTTTCATAACTTTATTTGGTGTTTTCTTAACAGATATACTGTAGGGGGCAGCTAGGTGGCACAGTCGATAGAGCACTAGCTCTGAAGTCAGGAGGACCTGAGTTCAAATCTGGTCTCAGCCACTTAACATTCCCTAGCTGTGTGACCCTGGGCAAGTCACTCAACCCCAACTGCCTCAGCAAAAAAAAAAAAAAGATATACTGGAGAGATTTGCCATTTCCTTCTCCAGCTCATTTGACAGATGAAGAAACTGAGGTAAATAGGATTAAGTGACTTGCCCAGGGTCACCCAGCTGATAAGTGTCTGAGGCTAGACTTGAACACAGGAAGATGAGTCTCTCTGATTCCAGATCTTGCTCTCTATCCACTGTGCCACATAGTTGCCCATTATATTGCACAGGGCCCCTATTGCCAAGCAGTTGCATTTTATTCTAGAGGTATCATGGCAAACTTGATAAAAAGCTAGACCTCGAATGAAAAATCCTCACACTTGAATCTAGCCTCTAACACCTTCTAGTTATGTGACAGCGTGCAAGGGATAGTTACTGAGCCTACTTCCTTATCTGTAAAAAGAGGAAAATGATATCTTTGCTGTTCATCTCAAGCAACAAAAGAGTGAATAGACGACTGGCTTTTGAGCCAGGAATGCCAAGTTTTGTATCCTGTCTGCGACAAATTTTATCTGCATAACCATTAGCAAGTCACAAACCCTTAGAGCCTTCCTTTAAGATTATAAATTATAGAAAAGTTTTCAATATGAATTAGTGATATAGAGAATTTTCTTACCAGGAGTTCCTTACAACAATGAGATCATAGCTATAAACAAAAACCAAAGAAAAAGAAAATAAACAAAACAAAAATGCCTGTCTCATTGGATTGCTGCAAGACTCATATGAAATGAAGTTTATAAAACTTTACAAATAGAGCTTTTAAAATGAATTATTGTGTACATAGCAGCTAACTTAAAAAATAAACCTTGAGGGGTGGAGCCAAGATGGCGAACTGCAGACAGCATTCTCTGTGAGCTCCTGAGACCTTCCCTCAGACCCAGACAAATTGAGCCTCCGAACTGGTTCTGGAGTGAGGGCGCCACCAAACACTTGGACTACAACGCACTTCTATCAAATATCTATTTTTAAAAACCTCCGGAAAAGGTTAGCCTCAGGAGATCGGCCTCTGGCTGCAATCAGACACCAGGGTGCAGCCGGGCGGAAGTCAGACAGAGGCGGGTTTTAGGCACCCAAGAAGCCCCTGGGAGACGCCTGGGCCACTTTGCTCTGCTTGCGGGCAGGTGCTTTGGCAGATCTGCCTTGGTAAAGGGTGGATTGAGAGCAGCTGAAAACAGGGTCCTAGTGCGGATTTAGCTGCCCAGCCTCAGACCAGAAGGCAACTCAGCAAACTGCCCCAGGGCAAATTGAAACTGCAGCAGAATCACCTGCTAGTGACTGATACCTCAGCTCAAAAGCATGAGTAGGAAGCAGAAGAGAGCTCTCACCATAGACAGCTTCTACGGAGAAAAAGTAGGGCAGTCCGCAGATCCTGAAATTCTGAAAATAATCCCAGAGAAAGTCACAAAGGTGGACTTAAGCTGGTCTCCTTTTCAGAAGGCTTACCTGGAAGATTGCATAAAGAATCTCAAAAGAGAGCTAGAAGAAGAATGGGGAAATAAATTGAGATCAGTGCAACAGAGATATAAAAAACTGGAAAACAGGACTGGTAAATTGGAAAAAGAAAACAATTCACTGAAAAACAAAATTGGTGAATTGGAAAAAGAAAAAAATTCACTGAAAAGTAAAAATGTGAATTGGAAAAAATCACTAATTCACTGGAAAATAAAAATGGTGAATTGGAAAAAATCACCAATTCACTGGAAAATAAAAGCAGGATGATTTCAGAGAGGCCTGGAGAGACTTGCATGAACTGATGCTGAGGGAAATGAGCAGAACCAGGAGATCATTATACATGGCAACAACAATACTATATGACGATCAATTCTGATGGACATGGCTCTCTGCAACAATGAAATGTTTCAAACCACTTCCAATTGTTCACTATAGAAAGCCATA
>JAJPUD010013825.1:0-22303 GCA_023553655.1 Myrmecobius fasciatus | reverse complement strand
CATCTAGGGGAGGGGTGGGGAGTAGGGGGGGAAATTTGTAACAAAGCTTTGTAAGGGTTAATGTTGAAGAATTACCCATACATATGTTTTGCAAATAAAAAGTTTTAATAAAAATAAAAAAAGAATTTTTTTTCTTAAATTTTCTGTGACTATTCAGCTTTGAGAAAAGATTAAATGTTTACCTAAATAAATTTGTATTAAAGTTCCTTTTTCAGAGATATCATTCTCATTGAACAGATAGTGACTTGAACCTTCTTCAGATATTGTTGAATAGAAAAATTATATATACACTTGGCAAACATACAAACCAACACTTTTGAGTGAAAAAAAAAATAATTAGGGCCTGGCAGTGAGAATCACTGTTAAGTTGTAGATAAATTTTGAATAGATTACAAGAAATAGTTTTGCAGAAAGTAATAAAATAATTCTTCCAAGAAACATTAAGAGCCTCTTCTGTGATCTTCAAAATTCTGATTTAGGCATTTTAGAAAGGCACCAAATAATAATTATATATATAATAATAAATAGTAAAAATAAATAGAAAACACAGTCCCTAAATAAATTTCAATTCTGAAATTTCATAGGGAATCCACCCTGTTATGCTCTCTTCTTGCATATAAGTGGCTTCTTTGTTCCAAGTTATAACAACTTTGCAAATTATAGTAATAATTCAATTGAACTACTGACAGGCAGAATGGCATGGAGGATAGCATTCTGATCCCAGAGATCCTAGATTGAAATTGTTTTTTGGAATTTTATAAGATGACCCTGGGCACATCATTTAACCTTTCTCAATCTGTTTCCTTATCTCTAAAACAAGTTGCTGTGAAATGAAATAAGTATTAAAAGCTATAGGTCTATAGGGATAGTAGCCATTTAGTTATGGATTTTAGGGTTTTCTTGAGGAAAATACAACATGCATTCAAAACAATAAAAATTCAATTTAATTCTGGATATAGCTGGGTACTAACCTGTATTTGGTATGATGGAAAGAGAGTTGAACTTCAATGCAGAAGACCTTTATTTAAATCTTACTTATACCACTTACTGACTGTGATTAGTCATGTATGTGTGTGTATGCCTCAGTTTTCTCATTTGTAGAATGAGGGGTTTTCTTTAGAATCTAGATAATCTCTAAAGTTCTTTCTAGCTTTGTAGTTTCTACAATACTTCTTAAAGAACTGGTATGCAGAAAGAGCTTTGGTTACTGGAGAAGTCACGTTATTTAAATGAGAAAAAAATTCTTACTCTAATGGATCTAACTTTAAATTTAGAGCTGAAAGAATCTCAGCAGCCAACTAATCCACCCACACCCTATTTAATAAGGAAAAAAATGTGAGATCTATGGAAGGTGAATTATTTCTCTAATATCATACACATATTTTAGTAGGAGAATAGAATATATATGTGGATAAGTATAACTTAAATATATAAATAAATACATAAGTACATAGGAAAGCTACATTATATAGTAGTTAGCATTTGGCCTGAAGTCAGACATATTCATTTTCCTGAGTTCAAATCTGGCTTCAAACACTTCTACCAGATGTATGACCCTAAAAAAGTCACCTAAATCTGTTTGCCTTAATTTACTCATCTGTAAAATGAGTTAGAGAAGGAATTGGCAAATCATGTAGTATTTTTGATCAGCAAATCCCAAATAGGATCACAAAGACTTGAAGAGAATTGAAATGGCTGCAAATACACTCTTCCCACATATAAATGGCCCAAGTTATTGCAACTAGGCAAGAATATATTAATAATTCAATTGAGCTACTGACAGGCAGAATGACATATAAGAAATAAAAAAAATGCATACAAGTTTTACAAATTTCATATAAGATCTGAATGGGGAAGGGTTATCAATTATTGCTGAAATCTGGTAATAGAAGATGAAATTTAAATAATAATTTCATGTGTTGTGTTGAATGAGAATTGATGTCCAGGGAAAATAAGAATAAATGCTATTGGAATTCAGGAAAGGGAGAGATCAAAGGCCTAGAACAGTTGAGGGAGGTATTATCCAGAAGACTGGAGTTCCCAATATCTTCATTTTCCCTTCCTCCTCCCATTCTTCATATATTACTTTTTATTTATTCTGTATATCTAACAATAGTTAGCCAGACTCCACAAGTTGAGGACACAGAGGTTGATGGGTCTTGGCCAGTCTCTGCCTTTAACCTGCCTTGACTTTATTGCCTCCAGGTTGCTTGTCTCTTCAATGGAGAACTTTGGTTCCTCATTTTTATTTCAGCCCCAACTAAGAATTCTGAGCAAAAAAAGTGTGTTTTCTTTTGCTTTTGGGCGACTAGAGTACAAACATGAATCAGTGATAGACAGGGCAATTTCATACCTATGACAGAAAAGAACTGATTAAGAATAGGGAATCAAATTTTCATTACAACCATTTGACAGGTTGATATGAAAATCTCACTAGGATTTTTATAAGAGATCTATTTGTTCCACCTTCACTGAGTTCAGCCTTAGCACTGCCAAAAGGTTGCTTTTCTCTGTGCTAGTTCATTTTCTCTGTGGGTAACTCTGTCCCCCTCAATCAATCCAGGGATGCCTCTGACACTGACTATATCTGGTAGAATGTTCCAATATCCAATAGCCCATTGGGGTGCCTAGGAAATGGGAATTTACCAGCTGCCTTTTGAGATTTCATGAGTCCTTCAGAGAAGGCAAGAAGACACAAAGAGTAAGTGGCTCCATCCTGAACACAGGCTTGCTTAATTAAATGTCTGTCTTTGTGGCAGACAGAAAATAATTCTCTATCATGCATTATAAAGATAAAGCTACATATGTATTTTATATATGTTATTTTTTCCTTGAAGAATGTAAACTTCCTGAGTTCAGGGACTGGTTTGTTTTTATTCCAGCACCTAGCATCATGCTTGGCACAGAGAAGGTGCTTATTAAATTCTGAATGGAGAAGGATATGATTCAGAGAGTTGCTAGAGTTAGAAAAGGAGGAGAATATAGCTCTGTTTCCAGCAGAATCATAGCCATCAGAAGTCTTTTATCTCTTAATGACCTTTAAATCTATCTCCTTTCTTCTTTTCAATTCTCAAAAAACTGGGATTAAAGTTGTACTGAGAATATGAGTCACTAGTAAAGTATCATAACAGAGAAATTAATGCATGCAAAGTCTTTTTAAACTTTAATGCAATATATAAAATGTGCTTGTTACTTAGATTTGTTATTACAAACTACTTTTCATATATAATTTCATTTACCTCCTCACATAACAAGCATGTGAATCAAACAATTCAGGTCTTATATATTTTATTCTTCTTCAGACTTTTTCCTTCCTCCAGTGCCTGGTACAGTGACAAATATAGTAGGCACTTAATTAACCCTTGTTATTTAATTGATTATCTCATGCAAGCATGTGATTGGTATTCAAATTGTTAAAATGAACCCAAATGAACTTAAAAAAAAATAATCCAGTCTGGCAGGAAAGCACTAGAAAATTGCTAAAAAGGAGAAAAATCGCTTTAACTGGGATGGTGGTGGGTAAAAGAAGTAAAAGCTGGGGATTCGATAAGCAAGAGAAAACTGGAAAAATAATCAGGTCAGAGGGTTTAAGAGTAGATTTCAAGTTATGCTGAAATGGGAAATTTTTAAGGTGCATATTGGATGTGAATTATTATATCTCTGATATCCAGAACTACACTTAATAAGTATTTGTAAATTGTTCAATTGGACTGATTCCAAAGATATTTTACTGCAGAATAGGAAAACTTCATTTCTATACTATATAGCTTGGGTCAAACTACATTTGGAAGCTAGCCTTTATTCTAGGAAAGCCAATTGAAGGCATTCAGCCTGGAGGAATATAGATGATTAAGGGAATAAAAGAGTTTGTAAAGAAAAACTAAGGAATGGAAATAGGAATAGCTTATTTAAATGGCTAATGTGTGGTGAGTTAATAGTCTATAAATATTAGGCTGGTGTAAACACCAAAGAGAAGAGAGAATGATTTACCACAATATTTTAAAAAAGGAAATCTGGGAGTAATGAGATGAAATGAAAGGAAAGAAGGTTTAGAATGAATATCAAGGAAAGCCATGAACTCTATTAGATTACAACTCAGACTACCCAGGAAGTAGTGGAAGTCTCACAACTGGGAAACTAACAATGAGTCTGGGATATATGGGAGGGAATAAGTTGCACAGAGCCAGCCTGCTCTCCTATCTAGGACCAGTGACCTCCTGGTGGATTGTTTTTTTTTTCTGTTTTTCTAGGATTCAGGGATTCTAAGAATCATAGTAAAACTTGTAAGTTAAGGCCAAAATCTGGAACAGATGTGAGCCAAAAGTTGTTTTCTCCTTGCCTAATGCAATGCAAGTAATATGCCAGGGATCTTTGACCTACTTTTGTCAGTTTGGAAAACATAAGTCTCACAGCAGAAAACATACTATTAAATATTCTTCATAGCTTCACAAATATACTCCATATTACCTTTTGGCCATTGGATCCTTGATCTTCTTCTACTGTGATGTTGCTGTTATCATTACCAGATGGCTGGCTGTGTGCCTCTGGTTACCCAGGTTCACTGGTCTAACAAACAAGAAAAAAATACAAAAATTGGAATCATATTGGGTACATGCATTGGATGAAATGAAATTTACAATGATATGTAAAAGAAATGAAATGGAGAGAGCCAGAGGAGACTGACCTCCCATGCTGCTTGGAAAAACTAAAAAGGTCAATGCCAAAACAGCTTGGGTAGCTGATATCAGTATTATAAAAAAGTATTTAACATATAAACTACCTCTAGGGGTCCTTAGAACTAACCCTTCCTAACTTTGACTCCCAAAGCATTTTTTTGGCATTGACAGCTGGGTTTTGGAGGAGTAAGGGGGAATGTTGATCAAGAACTAATTATTAAACACCAATTATATTCAGGCATTGCATTAACTACTAGAGATATGAAGAAAAGCAAAATCTTAGACCCTGACCTCAAGGAGATTATGTTCTAATGTAGGACATATCATACAAAACAACTATGTACCTACAGGATGTATACAGCACAAAAAGAAGATAATCTTCAAAGGAAAAAATTACTTGGTGGATTGGGGTGACTCTTTTGAAGCAAAAAGGATTTAACCTAAGTTTTGAAGGAGACAAGAGAAACCTGGAGGCAGAAGTGAGGAGAAAGAGCTTTCTATCAGGAGAGGACACTAATAAAAAAGCATCCGGATGATTGATGAAGTGTTGTATATGGGAGCATCTAGGTGCCTCAGTCAAAAAACTCTAGACCTAGTATCAGGAAGAATCTTTTTCATGAGTTCAAATCCAGCCTCAGACATTTACCAGCTTTGCTTCCCTGAGAAAGTCACTCAACCCTTATTGTTAAAGTTTTCTCATTTGTAAAACAGGATCAAAAAGAGTCAGACATAACTGAATAACAACGAAGTGTGTGAGCAGCAGCAGTCAGTCCCTATACAGTATATAGGAATGGGGGTGGGGGAGGAGTATAAGATGACTAGAAAAGTAGAAGTGGGCCAAGGTATGAAAGGCTTTAAATACCAAAAAACATCTTATATTTCATCCAGAAGGTAAAAGAGATTCACTGGAGTTAATTGAACAGATGAGTGACATGATTAGACCTGTGCTTTAGGAAAATTACCTTTTTGGCAAGAAGATGAGTAGGGAGAGTCTCTCTCATCTATGAAATATGCACATACATAAAATAGAAAAACCCACCATAGTGATATTTGTATAAGCTTGTCTTTGTGAAGTTTGGTTTCTATGTTTAGATTAATTTTGGCAACTGTTTTTTTTCTTCCATTTTTCACTAGCATGTCTTTTAAGTTTCCTAAAACCTATTGACTTTCTCACCTCACACTTTTTTTTTTATTTTCCAAATGATCACTGCTGGTTAACTATTAGAGTTCCAGCCAGCTAGATCCTTTTTCCTACTACCATCTGAGTCCCATAGGTCAACACAAATGATTTCTTCTTTCCATTATTTGCTGTTTCTGTTTATGTGACAGATAGGAAAGACCTATGAAATCCAACACAGAATTGCACATCAAAAGACAAGGGCCAAATACTTTTCATAGTACACTATTGGCACACGAAGATGTATTTCAGAATTTGTATAAATCTCAAGGACTTTCCTTCAGCATATTTTCATTTTCATATGGTTTCTCTGAAATTTAATTCATTATATACATCCATGGATTATTTTATTATGTGATCTTTTTGTGGACTCAAAAAAGTTTAATTTGTATGACAAGATTACTTAGTTGGTCTGTATTTTTGAGTTAAATTTAATTTTAAAAATCAAAAATATTTCTAGTCTGGCTTTTCTATAGCATATTAGGTCATTTAAATATGACAATGTTGGAAGAGAAGATCAGAACTATAATTAGGGAGGGAAGAAGCTTCATAAACAGGATAATTAATGTAAACTTTATTTTATAGCTAGTAAATAATGATATAATAATACAATTTTTTATGATGGTGTTAATGATACAATAGAAAAACATTTCAAAAATATTATCTCATTTAATACTCAGAACAGAACTAGGAGGTTAATGCTATTATTATCCCTACTTTACAGATAAGGAAATTTAGGCATACAAAGATTAAATTACTTGCTCACAGTTAGACAATTAGTAAATGTCTAAGTCTGGATTAGGGCAATTGGATAGTGCATTGGATGGAGTCCTGGGCCTAGAATAAGAAAGACTCATCTTTCTGAATTAAAATCTGGCCTCAGATACTTCCTGGCAGTATGACTTTGGACAAAACACTTAACCCTATTTGTTTCAAATTCTTCATCTATAAAATGAACTGGAGAGAGAAATGGCAAATCACTTTGCTACCTTTTCCGAGAAAAAACTCAAATAGAGTTAGAAAGAATCATGCAGAATTAAACAAAAACAACTTCCTGACTCTGGTTCTAATGGTCTTTCTACTGAGCTACCTTGTTGCCTAATTTTAATTTTTTTTGTAGTTTTGGACCATATTTAGATCAAGTATTTAAATACCAGAACTTATACTCTATTGTGGAGTTTTAATATATGCATGGATTACTCTGTACCAACTATAGAGAGTAAATGATAAATTCTTATTGATGAGGGACGATTGAGAAGACCAGGGAAAATACTGCAACTTGAAGGATCCAAAAAGATCCCCCCACAGAGATAATACCTGAATTGTGCTTTGAAGGTGACTAGACATTTTCTGAAGGGAAGGTGATAAGGGAGAACATTCTAGACACAAAAATCCAGTTTGTGTTTAGGGAAGTAGGACTTGAGATGGCATGGACAGGATTGCTTTGCACATAATAAGTATTTTTAATTATTTAACAAATTTAATCAAATCAGAAAAGTAGCTTTGTAAAAAATCAGAGTGTTTAAAAATTTCTCTTGGATTACAAACTTCTTTTCAGTTACCATGGCAATGCTGGTAATAGTAGTCAATTGTCACAACAACCTGTTAGACTGGTATTATAAGTATTATGACTCCTTTCTCCCTTTTTTTTTAACAGATGAAGAAATTGATCCTCAGAGAAGTGACATGACTTGCATCCTCGACTCCATGTTTGTCATTCTATTCACTGTACCACCATGTCTCATACATGCATGTATGATTTAACACTGGAATGGTGGTCTTCTAATGGAGTCTTTGAGGATTCTCCAGATAGCCCACAAATAAGAGTCTCTTAAAATGTTCACATGCAGAGTATCATAATATCTAATCTTTTGTTTCTGGGATGGATTACTGATTTGCTGAACTCCCTCAACAATATTACTATGGGTCATCATCCAAATCCTATTCCTCATCTCTACCATCTGATTCCTCATTCCTATTCCCTTCAACCTTCCCTAGGCAGGTTTCAATCTAATTCTATCTATCACTTTCACTTTGCACTCTGAAATGCCTGTTCCATAAATAACAAAGTTCCCTTCATTTGAAATCTTTTGCTTTTCAACTCCTTCCATCTGACTATAACTTGATTTATCCTTGATTATCTCCTTGGACTCCCTTTTCAATCCTAGCTGCACCTTCACTCATTCTCCTCAACTCCCTAGTTGAGAAAAGGGAGTTGAAATGCTCCTTGCTTTATACTTTCACATCTAGGTTCCTGCATCACTTGGTAACCTCTCTTCCATGTTATTCACATGTACCACCCAATCAAAATCCTGTTAGCTGTTGTCTACAGATCCTCAGGTTGCTGTCCTTCCTTCCTCAGTGAATTTAATACTTTGCTCATAATTTTTCTCTCCTTACCAATTCATACCTTCATACAGAGGATATCAACACACACACACACACACACATATACACACACACACATACACACATACACACACACACATATAGAGAGAGACTCTTCTTCAAACATCCTAACTACTCAAATACCCTAATTACTCACTTCTCATAAAATTCTCACTTCCCATAAGCCTCATCTCAATGATAAATAAACAAAGATGGTCATACCCTTGATCTTGCCATTATCCACAATAGGCATTAAGTAAAATTTATTGATTCATTTCTTCCAAAGCAGTGCCTTATTCTGCTAAAGTCCATTTGTGATTATGGTTCTCGCATCCTACACCCCTAAGCAAAGACATTATGGTGAATTGGTGTCAATGCAAGGAAGTCATGGTTTTAAGGTTTTATCTCTGATATATATTTCTATGTGACCCTGTACAAGTGATTTAATCTCTAAGTCTATAATTTGTAGATAACATGCCTATTTACATTCACTGAGTTCCCTATACTAATGATATCTCATTAAATCTCTTTTTCTTATGGTTCCCCTATTAACACCCCTATGCACTAAATAAGAGCAGGTGAGGTAGGATTAGTTCTGATGGATTGGGGAGGGATCTTATTAAAGCTATTTATGAACCATGGAAAATGGAAAATCATTTTTTAAAATTTCTAATAACATTTTATTTTTTCAAATGTATGCAAAGATAATTTTCAATATTCACCTTTGCAAAATCTCGTGTTCCAGATTATTCTTTCTCTCATCCCTGCTCCAAAATAGCAAGCAATCCAATAAAGGTTAAGCATATGTGATTCTTCTAAACAATTCCATATTCATAAGCCTGCACAAGAAAAATCAAACTAAAAGGAAAAAAAAATATGAGAAAGAAAAAAACAAGCAAACAACAATAAAAATGGAAAATACTATACTTTGATCCATATTCATTCTCTATAGTAGTTCTCTCTCTGAATGCAGATTGCACTTTCCATCACAAGCCTATTGAAATTGCTTTGAATAACTGCATTGTTGAAAAGAGTCAAGTCCATCGCAGTTGATCATCACATAATTTTGTTATTATGTACAATATTATCTTAGTACTTCTCACTTCACTCAGCTTCAGTTCACTAAGTTTTCCAGGCTTTTTCTAAAATCAGCCTGTTTATCATTTCTTATAGAACAATAATATTCAATTACATTAATATGCCATAACTTATTGAGACATTTCCCCAACTGATGGGCATCCTACTCAGAAATCAGAAAAAAAATCATTGAAATGCTATGTAGGAAAAATAGAAGGAATCATATTTCCTTCCAGTTACCTAGATTCAAAATCCCAGACTCATCCCTTCTTTCTCAGCATCTGTTTACAATCAGTTTTTAATTCTTATTGATTCTATATCCCACATTTTCATGTCTTTTCTTTTCTAATCTCACCACAATCGTCCTTCTTCAGGCCATTGTGTTCTCTTGCTGGTCTATTGCAATAGTTTCCAGCTTCTTCCATCACATCCCTCACCCAAACCATCATCCCCAGAATGGCTAAAATGACATTCTAAAAGCCCAGTTCTGACAGCATCACTCTCCCAGCCAAGAAAGAGTTTTTACTAACTATATAATCCTGAACAATTCACTTAATAGTTCAGTGCTCTAGGTTAATATGCCTTGGTAGAAGGAGTTTCCAGATGTGAGAGTTCCCTATAGAAATGGAATAAGTTCAATCCTGAATCCTATTCCTTTGTAATCATCATCTAACACAATACCTTGCACATGAATGTAATACGTGGTTTTGCTTTTGTTTTATTTTTAGTTTGGAAAAGAATCCATTGAATATCAGTTTAGGCAAGTCACTTTAAATTTCTAGTTCTCTGTATCCTCATATTTAAAATAATTTAAAATAAAATGAAGTTTCCTTTGAGCTCTGAATTTTCAATTCCCACAGTTATTGAACAAAATGTCTACTTAGTTTATGATATGTGAATGTTATGGAATATTATTGTTCTATAAGAAACTATCAGTAGGATGATTTTAGAGAGGCCTGGAGAGACTTACATGAACTGATGCTAAGAGAAATGAGCAGAACCAGGAGATCATTGTACATAGCAACAGCAATATTATATGACAATCAATTCTGATGGATGTGACTCTTTCCAATAAATAATGAGATGATTGAAGACAGTTTCAATGATCTTGTGATGAAGACAGCCATCTACATCCAGAGAGAGAACTGTGGGCACTGAATGTGGATCACAACATAGTATTTTCACTCTTTTTATTGTTGTTCACTTGCATTTTGTTTTTGTGCTCATTTTCTTTCCTTTTTGATCTGATTTTTCTTATGCAGCAAGATAATTGTATAAATGTTTATACATATTGGATTTAACATATATTTTAACATGTATAGAATATATTGGATTGCTTGCCATCTAGGAGAGGAGGTGGGGGGGGGAGGGGAAAATTTGGAACATAAGGTTATGCAAGGGTAAATGTTGAAAAATTATCCATCCATATGTTTTGAAGGTAAAAATTTTTAATAAAAAATAAAAATAAATGAAAATTGTCTATTTCAAGACTATTTTCAGACACCAACCTGTGAGACTCAAATGAACTAATATTTCATGTGGATTATTTGTGCCTTACCTGTGGCAGAGCATTTTGAATTTGTATTGGTCTGATTTGCCAGTCAGACACACTAACTTGATTCTAATGTAATGATCCTCTTCAAGAATGAAAGACAACAACCAATTAGAAGGCTTCTAGGAGAACTGGATACCCTTACAAAAATCTTGAGAGGAATCAATTTTAGATATTATCAGAACCTGAATTTTGGAATAGGTAATATGAACTTTATCATTAATAAGGATTGAAAATATTTCCAAAATTGATCCATACTACTGTGAGGTCAGATCTTGAATATTGTGGTACCAAGTGCATTATGTTTTGTGTTATCTGTAATTCTGATGAACATGTATTTGTATCTTTACATAAATAATTGATAAAAGTGCTGAAGGAGGTCAAGAATAGAACATTATAGTAGAACCTTCCTTGTGGGTTGACAGTAATGAACTAATACAATGTCATAGATTTGGAGCTGGAAAGGACTTTGGGAAACAATTAAATTCCATACCCAAATTCTGAGGCACAACTAGGTTAGTTTGGGGGACAATGAAATCAAATTTTCTAGTAAACAGCAGGCATGGGATTTAAAGATCCAGGGATTTAAACAATCTGTTACTATACTACTTCTTCCATATTATGTTGTTTTCTATTCAGTTAAGAGAATTTTTATTCTCATATGTAGTGAGCTAAGAGCAGTGGTATTAAAATCAAATACAAATTGTTGTTCTTGTTGTTGTTCAATAATCTGGTCATTTATGACTCAGTGACCCCATGGATCACAACATACCAGGCATTTCTATCCTCCACTATGCCTCAAAGTCTATCCAAATTGATGTTCATTGTTCCCATGACACTAGCAATCCATCTCCTCTTCTGCCATCTCCTTTTTTTCTTTTGCCAATATCAAGATCTTTTCCAATGAGTCTCATCTTCTGATTACATAGCAAAATTATTTAAGTTTCAGCTTCAGTATTTTATCTTCCAGTGAACAATCTGAATTAATTTTTTAAGCAATGATTGATTTGATCTTTGCTGTCCAAGGGACTCTCAAAAGTTATCTCTAGCATCCTGTGTAAGTATTGTAGCAGAATGCATATTGACATGGAAAACTACATATTAATATTACCTATATTCTATTTTTTAAAAAATTTTTTCAATTACATTTTAATTGGGTTTGGATATTCTAGATTTGTTTCAGATTTCCATGGATACTATTGACTTGTTTGACAACTTTGCGCTAGATAACCTCTGAATTTCACTTTTTGTCTTTATCTATAGCTTTTGGGCTTACTGACTTTAGTGTTTTGCCAAAAAGATAAAAAATATAAGAGCAAATGTTTGCTTCCACACTATCTTCTACTCTGACATATCCCCCCCACACATATACCCTACTTTAGAATAGCTTTTTTATTTGTTTTTTTTAACTTTGCAGTTATTTTTCATATACATATACATGACATATCTCCAAAAGAATGTCAGGTACTTGAGGGCAGGAATTGTTCTTATTTTTGTCTTTGTATCTGACAGCTAGAGGTTAGAACCTTGTATATACTAGGTATATAACAAATATTTGTTGATTGATTGGAAAACAGATTTCATTTTCTTTTTAAAACAAAGAATAATTTTTCAGAATCCTATCTGGATTAGGTAAATGATTCTACTGGATACATCTGGCTTCAGGTGTAAAATTACTTCAAATATCCTAGTGGGCCTTGTAGATTGACACTGAAGGCCATTTCCAAGGAAGAAGATAGGCAGGTTTTAAGCAACAGCATTCTAAATTTTCTTCTTTGAAGGACAATGCTAATTTTGTAATGAATAGAATGCTAAACCTGGAGCTAGGAATGCCTATGTTCAGAGCTCCACTCCGGATACTTACCTGTGTGATCATGGACAAGTCACTTAATCTTATTGGGCCTAAGATTCCTCAATTTTAAAATGCAAATAATTATAATAGCTATAGGATTATTGTGAATCTCAAATGTGATAATGTAAAACATTTTACAAAGATTATTATTGTCACATTCTCACCTTTTTTGATGAGATTCAGAAAGAAATGGTCTGAGAACAAATCACTTCCTCCTCCCAGTCTTTTATATTTAATGTGTGTGTGTATTATGGTATAGGAGAATAATATTTTATATAATTGTTTTAAAATCATTATTCTTTTGATTAAGGTTGTATAGTATATAAGAAAAAAAAAGGTTTCACCTTAGTAGATGGTGTATTTTTACTTTTGATTCCATGACAAATGGGAAAAAATAGCCAACACATATTTCCTCTCTGAAGTTCATTATCACTTGGGATAATTGCTCCTTACTGGAAAGATAATAGATCATTTTCACCATTTTTATGGAGATTGAAGAGACATTGGGAGTCAAGATTATGGTCTTTTAATCCTGCTTCTGCCAACAACTAGCTATGGTCTTTCAGTAAATCATTTGTCTCTTGGCCTGAGTTTCTTGTAAAATGAAGACCTGGGACTTTATCATTTCTAAGATTCTTTCCAGCAATGAGGGTTCTAATGAGTCTATGAGCAGATCCCATCTGGTGCATGAGCTTATAAGTTCAAAAGTTTAAAAACTTGCCTGAAGATTTTAAGGAGACTCTTCCTGGGTTACATCACAACCTCTTCTAGATGCACATGTCCTGATTTACTTCCTCTGCATGCCCTTCAATATGGAGATAGAGTGGAGAAGTGGAAATAAAACTAACAACATCCGATGTGCTTTCTACAAAAACCGAAACTGGATCCTCTGTATAAATTGGAACCGCATAAGATCCAGTATCGCTCTGAATAAAAACAAAGGAAGCCCTGGAGGATGCAAAAAGTTCCACACGCAGATGGACAATTCAAAATTAAGTATTCACACATGAAAAAATAAAGAGCCAGTTCTCAACCATCCAGATGTAATATATCCATACAGATAAAGGAGAAGAAGTCCAAAGTCAAAGTTCAGACTGGAGCTGAGATGGAGGAATCTTGGCCATCTGAGTGAGAGGCTGAAATAAATGATCTTGAAACAATATCATACATCCAGAGTAGGATGATGCAGCGGTTTTGATCTCTCTAGCTATCTGTTTGGTTCTGCAAACACATTTTCTGCTTGCAGTTGAGGAGACACAGGCTGATTGAGCTTTGAATTACAGGGTTCATTCTTGTCGATTTTAAGCAGAAAAATATTTTATGGATTAGATAGGCAGATCAGCCAGACTGATTGACCTTTTTAATTATTAAGAATTCATCCTTAAGCAATGCTTATCAAACTGGGCACATCTTTTGATCCAATAATGTCTCTACTGGGTCTGTATCCCAAATAGATCATAAAAAAGGGAAAAGGACCCACATATGCAAAAATGTTTGTAGCAATCCCTTTTGTAGTGGCAAGGAACTGAAAAGTGGATACCCATCTATTAGGGAATGGCTATTAGTTTTATATATAATTATATACATATACATATATGTGTGCATATTTAAAAGTACACACATATGCACACAGATATATGTAATTTTATATATGCATACATATAATACATACATCTATCATATATCATATACTGAATGTGTATATGTGCGCATATGCACATACACACATGTGTGTTTATCTTTTATATTAAACCATATTTGAGAAATGTTACACAAATTTTTGTTTTTGTTTTTTGTCCCTTTTTGACTATTTTCTTTGTCATAGATTTGGCTTACTGTTTTAAGTTATGTGTATTTCCAGATAAATTCTGCCTTTTTAATATTTGAGACAAAATTAGTACATAACAATCCCAAGAAGTAATCAAATAACATATGATATTTCCTCTTACTGGATAAATATGAGGAAGGGAAATTCTTGAAAAGATAAATTTTGGAATTTTATTCAGTACTTTAAAAAATACATACAGCCAACAGCTTCTATCTGAATTTTCTTCTGCCTTCAAGGGCTTGAAGAACTATCTACATCTCTCTTTGATGTATCTCAGATCTCCTTACAGTTTCTACTTTTTTTCTGTTGTTAATCTTTAAAATGGGGATAACAATATGAGTATTATATTCCCCACAGGGTTGAGATTAGGATCAAATGAGGCTATGCAAGTGAAATACATTAGAGTCTTTAAAGTATTATTAATATCAGTTATCAATAATTCAATAAAAGCAGTAATAGAATTTTAGGAATTTTTCATGATTATATTTAAAAGATTCATTCCAAAATCATTTTTGACATTAAAAAAACTTTAGGTGTTATAAAATCTGAATACAAATAAAATATAAAAAATTAGTTAATGAGGAGCTCATTGCCAAGAAATATAAGGAAATCAATCATTTTTATAATAAGGTCTTTTTTCACTTGATAAATGATCAGAAGTTATGAACAAGCAGTTTTCAGTGGAAGAAATTTTAGTTATTGATAGCCATGTGAAAGAAAAAAGTGTTCCAAATCACTACCACTAGAGAAAGTCAAAGTTATGTTGACATTCCTTTTCATAACCATCAGGTTGAACAATGGGAACAAAAAAAGGAAAATGACAAATATTAGAAAGGCTGCTTAAAACAGGTATAACAGTGGACCAATTATAGAGCTGTGAATTCTTCCATCAATTCTAGAAAGTATTTGTAATTATGCCCCAAAACACATTAACCCCACATTGACAATAACACTACTAGTTCTGTTCTTCAAAAACATTCAAAGAAGAAGAGGATTCATATGAATTAAAATATTTATAGGAGCTCTTTTTGTACTGTCACTAAACAAAAATCTAAAGAGGTTTCGATCAGTTGGAGAATGACTGGAGAAATTTCAGTATATGTACATAAAAAAATTATTGTCATGTAAGAAATGATGAAGTAGACAAAGTATACAAAAGCAAAAATGATGAAGTATGATGCAGAGTAAAGTGAGCAGAACCAGAAAAATAATTCATAAAATAACATTATGAAGAATTTTGAAAGACTTAAGAACTTTCATAAACATAATAGCTAACTATAATCCCAAATACCCCATAATTGAACATTTTATTTACCTCTAGACAGAGAAAGTGATGAACTCAGAATTCGGAGTAAGATACATTGATTTTGAATACAATCATGTCAGGAATTTGCAACTATGCATATTTGTTATTAGTGTTTTGCTTTTTTTTTCTTTTTTATCAATGGAGGAGATAAGGAGAGAAAATAGATTTTTTATTAATTAAGGAAAGCTAAATATAAAAACAAAAATAGGATAGCAGCACAGTGAAACTATGTGAATAAGTAAGAAATATTTTCTATTAATAGCTCTAATGAGGTTGTCAGTTTCTGTCTTACTTTTGGGCTGCCTATACATAGCTAGGTTTCTGTCTGGTATTGCTCAAATAGTATTCTCTGAATGTGTAGGGATACTGATGATCAAGAGAAGCAGGTGAAATATCTGTATCTAGTCATAGTGAAAGAGGAAAAGGAAGGGAAGAAAAAAATGGAAAGAGAAAAAAACAAATGTTGCCCACGATGATTTCATTACATATTTAAAAAGAATAACATATTGTGTGTAATAGATTTTCAATTTTACATGTAATTATCCTTTTTTATTGTACTGTTACAAAAATGCCTATTGTTTTCTTATGCTCAGAACAAAATAAAATATTTTTTTAAAAAGAAAAAAAACTCATTATGAAAGAGGCATGGAGCTCTGGGCTATCATATTGGCTAAGATGACAAGAAAAGATAATGAGCAATGTTGGAGGGGCTATTGGAAAACTGGGACACTAATACATTGTTGGTGGAGTTGTGAATGGACTCAACCATTCTGGAGAGCAATTTGGAATTATGCCCAAAGAACTATCAAAATGTGCATACCCTTTGATCCAGCAATGTTTCTACTGGGCTTAAATCCCAAAGATATCTTAAAGAAAGGTAACCAAATGTGCAAAATGTTTGTGGCAGCCCTTTTTCTAGTGACAAGAAACTAGAAACTGAGTGGTTGCCCATCAACTGGAGATTGGCTGAATAAGTTATGGAATATTTTTGTTCTATAAAAAACTATCAGCAAAATCATTTCAAAAAGGCCGGAGAGACTTACATGAACTGATGCTAAGTGAAATGAATAAAGTCAGGAGATCATTGTACACAGCAACAAGAAGATTGTAAGATGATCAATTCTGATGAACATGGTTCTTTTCAAAAATGAGATGATTCAGGCCAGTTCCAATGATCTTGTGATGAAAAGAGCTATCTATACCCAGAGAAAGGACTGTGGGAACTGAGTATGGAACACAACATAGAATTTTCACTCTTTTTGTTATTGTTTGTTTGCATTTTATTTCTTTCTCATTTTTTCCCTTTTTGATTTGATTTTCTTGTGCAGCAAGTTAATTATATAAATATGTATGCATATATTGGATTTAATATATTTTACCATGTTTAACATATATTGGATTTCTTGCCATCTAGGGGAAGGGGTGGGGGGAGGAAGGGGAAATTGGAGCACAAGGTTTCTCAGGGGTCAATGTGGAAAAATTATCCATGCATATATTTTGAAAATAAAAATCTTTAGTTAAAAAAAGAAAAGAAAAGAAAGAGCACCAGGGCTTGAATCAGGAAGATCTAAATCTCAACTACATTAGGACTGTACACAGAATATTCTTCATTGCAGCAAAAAATTCACTTGGAAAGTGTATTATGTTTGTTTTTTGTGATTTGCTTTACATTACCTCTTTTGCAATTAATTTAATAATAATTATCAGAATATTTTAAAAGTGAATAAGATTTCACCTCTCTAGAGATTTTGCATAATCTTCAATTCAATTTAACAAGTATTATGTGCTTACTATGTGCCAAAATTATGGTATGCAATAAAGAGACAGATGGAAAAGTTCCTGACTTTAAGAAGTTTGTATTAACCTGGGTAGAAACAATGTATCAACTTATGTGTAAATATAAAATGTAAAAAATTATTTGGACAATGGTTTACATGCTTTAAAAAAAGTAAAGGTTTAGCCAAGACTGTGATATATGAAAGAAGTGTTCTAGGTACACAGGTTACTAGATGGCTAGCACAGAACTGGTGATGAGAAAGGAAGTCTAAAAACTCAGCTAATTATACTGCTCCTTTGCTGCTATTGTAAAAAAGAATTGATAATAATTATTTTTAACCTTGTTGATCTTAAGGTTCTAAACCTTCTTTAAGTTTAGGAAAGTTAGGGGCAGTTAAGTGGTGCAGTGGATAGAGCATCAGCTGTGAAGTCAGGAAGACCTGAGTTCAAATCTGGTCTCAGACATTTACCACTTTCTAGCTGGTTGATCCTGGGCAAGTCCCTTAACCCCAATTGCTTCGGCAAAAAAAGTGAGTTTATTTAACCTTGCCCCATATTTATGGTACAGGATGTGCTAAATGTTCTTTGCTCAGTAGCTTCTATGTAAATAGATCCCTGAAACCTGGTCATAGGGTTTCAAAGACCTTTATCCTACTTTTAGATTCCTAGAATATCTAATAGATATTAGGTTTGAGGATAATTAAATTTAGAGATCAGTGATTTGGGATGAAGTTTTTCTTTGACACCTACTGATTTAATCTGCGTTCATGGGCAAGTCCCTTAATCTTTAAGTCTTGGTTTACTTGTAAAATGAAGATATACTTGCTTCACCTACTTTACAAGGCTATTATGAGAAGAATGCTTTGCAAAGTTTAACATATTGTATGAATATGCTATTTAATATCAAATAATTTGTAGTGCTTTTGAATAGAAACTAAGTGAGCAAGATTATCTTTTAAATTCATGTAACCAGTATATGGACCATTAACAGAGTTGAATTAATATTAACCAGTCTATATTAAAAGACTCAGGTGCTTTGAATAATTCTGTTATTGGTCACTGGGCAAAAAGAGTTGATAACTCAGTGGACTTTTCAAAGTGAATGACCAGCTTTCAGCTGTTTTTTCCTCTTCTCAGATGTAGATTGTTTCAAGATTACTGAAATCTTTCCCATGATTTACAGTGAGAAGGGTTTTTCTTTCCTTCACTTTATCCACTTGATGATATCTCTCTCCTGACAGCTAATGCAGGAGGTTAGTTAGGTTAGTATGGGCCTCTGAACCATAGCGATTTTTTATTCTTTATGCTTCTTGTTCTCAGCAAAGGTGATAAAATAGCAATCCTGAAATGGATAGATGTATTCATCCAGTCTTAAAGGCCAATTTAAAAGATTGGAGAGTGTGGGTCTTGTGCTTAGAGCTTATTCAAGGCAGGTGAAGGTCACCACCAACTAGAAGAAGAGCTCAACTGTTGCTCAGCATCATCATGGAGGTAGAGGTATTTTTTGCACAGTACAGGTCCAGATAATTGTTCAGCAGTCATGCACACTATTTCATATTTTGACCTCTCAGAAGAGTATACTATTTATTTAACATTCCTCTCAAGTAATATTTGGGAGTGTTTTATATGTCTCTATTTTGTATGTAGGAAGTAAATATCTATCCTATAACAAATAACTTTATACATTGTCTTTCTACTCTTCATTTGAGGATACTATAGCTTTGAATCCAATCCAACTTTAATTTTTTTTCCCTCAAGGTATGTGAGGGAGGGCTATAATGAGCCAAAAAATATGAAGAATGCAGTCTAATCCTTCTTCTAAGTGGTTAGATAACCTTAGGGATAGACTCAGTCTGCCACAATGCTGAGTAGAGAAATGTGTTAGTTGAGAGAAAACAAGTACAGCATCCCAGCACCATGGATCTAGTGGTAGTTATATGGGTACACTTACTGTTTTTTTTCTTTATTTTTTAACCAAGATTGATTATTACTTTTTACAATAACATTCTAGTGTTTGGTTTTTGGATGATCTTTATTAAAAAATACCACATGTGTTCCTCACAAAAAGCTATTGCTTATAAGAAAGAACCAAAAAAAAAAAAAAAAGGCAAAATGTCCAGCAAAACCAGCCCAATTTTTTTAATTATATATTTTGCTGTATTATACATCTATTTGTAATATTTCCCTGCTTCTTCAGAAAAGGAAAGTAAGGGCTTTCTCAAATCTCATCTTTGGAGTCAAGCTAAGTTATTACCCATATTCATTTTTTATTATATTATTTTTGCTGTTTGCATTTACATTGCTGTATTCATTCAATATGTTGTGTTCCTGTTTCTGTTTATTTTGCACTTACTTGGGTAAGACCCACCCTCCTCTCTATTCATGGTATGAATAATTACTTATAAGACAGTAATATTCCTTTATTTATGTGCTACAATTTGTTTATTGCTTTCTCATCAATGAATATGTTTTGACTTCTTTCTGATCTCAACAAGTGTTATTATAGATAAAAGATGTACCAAAAATCTTACCATTAAAGCTTTCAAAACAGAAAATTACACAAAACTTCAGGACATACTATATTTAAGTATATGTGGCCCTTTTATCATTTAGTTTGGGGGATATATGCTTAGACATGCAGTTTTGGGGATGAAATGGTTATTCACATTTTAATCACTTTTAAGTAATTCAAAATTTCTTTCCAGAATATTTGGAACAGTTCACAATTTCAAGAACAATGTATTAGCAGACCTATTTTTCTACAACCTTTTAATGTGAATTATAAAGCCTTAAAGCAAATTTGATTTGCATTTATTTTACTATTATTATTGTATATTGTTATTAATAGTTTAAAATTAAAAAAATATTTATTCATATTTTTGATTACTTATCTTTAGAACAATGGATTTATTTCTAATATATCTTTGCTAGTAGCTTATATATCTTTTTCAGTCTTTAATTATATGTAAATATATCTTAAATATTTTTTTTCCTGATTAACTATTTTTCTTGTTTTTGAGTCATGTTTGGTTGTGTGAACCCATGTTGGGGTTTTGTTCAAGGACACTAGAATTTGCCTTCTCCAGCTCATTTTAAACATAAGGAAATGGAGGCACACTGAATGGGGTGATTTGTCCAAGGCCACACAGCTACTGAGTGTGTGAGAGCAAATTTGAATTTGTGAAGATGAATCATCCTGATTTCAAGTCCACCTGACTGCCAGTACTCTATCCATTGTGCCACCTAGCTGGCAACTTGCATAAATTTTATTTGTTCATATGTTTTTAATCTTGTATAACTTAAATGATGGTATAACTTTCATGTATTTATAATCTCATTGCTTAGCCCAGAGAAAGACCTTAATAAATTATTTTTCATTAGCTTTGACTTTTTAATCACCTCTATAAATGATAGTTTGGTTAAGAATTTGCTCTTCTGAGAAAATCATAACTCTGGGTAAATAAGATGGCAGGGAATACAGATATAGTTATTTTAACTGTAAATGTGAATGGGATGAACTCTCCCATAAAATGGAAGTGGGTAGCAGACTGGATTAAAAGCCAGAATCCTACAATATGTTGTTCACAAGAAACACATCTAAAACATAGAGATACATACAGAGTGAAAGTAAAGGGCTGGAGCAGAATCTTCTATGCTTCAGGTGAACAAAGAAAGGCAGGGGTAGCAATCCTTATCTTGGATCAAGTAAAAACACAAATAGATCTAATTAAAAGAGATAAGGAAGGAAACTACATTTTACTAAGGGGTTCCATAGACAATGAAGCAATATCAATACTTAACATATATGCACCAAGTGGTATAGCATCCAAATTCCTGGAGGAGAAGTTAAGAGAGATGCAAGGAGAAATAGACAGTAATACTATACTAGTGGGAGATCTCAACCTTGCTCTCTCAGAATTAGATAAATCAAATTCCAAAATAAATAAGAAAGAAGTTAGGGAGGTTAACAAAAGGCTAGAAAAGTTAGGTATCATAGACCTCTGGAGGAAATTGAATGGTGATAGAAGGGAGTATACTTTTTTCTCAGGGGTTCATGGAACTTATACAAAAATTGATCATGTGTTAGGGCATAAAAACCTCAAAACCAAATGCAGAAAAGCAGAAATAGTAAATGCATCCTTCTCAGATCATGATGCAATAAAACTCACATGTAATATAAGGCCAGGAGAAAATAGACCACAAGTTAATTGGAAATTAAATAATCTAATCCTGAAGAATGAATGGGTGAAAGAGCAAATTACAGACACAATCGAAAATTTCATCCAGGAGAATGACAACAATGACACAACATACCAAAATTTGTGGGACACGGCTAAAGCAGTTATAAGGGGTAATTTTATAACTCTAGATGCTTACTTGCGTAAAACAGAGAAGGAGAAGATTAATGAACTGGGCTTACAATTAAAAAAGCTAGAAAAAGACCAAATTAAAAACCCTCAATTAAATACCAAATTGGAAATTCTGAAAATTAAAGGGGAGATCAATAAAATTAAAAATAAGAAAACTATTGAATTAATAAATAAAAGTAAGAGTTGGTTTTATGAAAAAAACAACAAAATAGATAAGCCTTTAGTTAATTTGAATAGAAAAAGGAAAGAGGAAAATCAAATTATTAGTCTCAAAAATGATAAGGGAGAACTTTCCTCCAAT
>JAJPUD010013824.1:19423-42782 GCA_023553655.1 Myrmecobius fasciatus | reverse complement strand
TGAAGTCTTTTTGAGTCATTTACTTCTATTTGTTCAATTTTAATTTTTAAAGTATTATTTCCTTCAGTTATCTTTTTTAGCTCCTTTTGTAGCTGGCCAATTGAATTTCTTGATTCAATGCATTCTTTTTCCATTTTGCCAGTTTTATTTTTCAGTGAATTGTTGTCTTTTTCCAATTCACCAATTTTGTTTTTCAGTGAATTGTTGTCTTTTTCCAATTCACCAATTTTGATTTTCAGTTCACCATTTTTATTTTCCAGTGAATTGGTGATTTTTTCAAATTCACCAATTTTGTTTTTCAGTGAACTGTTTTCTTTTTCCAATTCACCAGTCCTATTTTCCAGTTTTTGATATTTCTGTTGCCCTGATCTCAATTTATTTCCCCATTCTTCTTCTAGCTCTCTTTTGAGATTCTTAATGCAATCATCCAGGTAAGCCTTCTGAAAGGGAGACCAACTTACGTCTGCCTTTGTGGCTTCATCTGGGATTGTTTTCATAATGTCAGGATCTGGGGACTGTTCTATTTTTTCTCCGTAAAAGCTTTCTATGGTGAGAGCTCTCTTCTGCTTCTTGCTCATGATTTAAAGTTGGGATATTGGTCAAAACCAGAGAAAACTGCAAGGATTTGTATTTGCCCTGGGGCAGTTTGCCGAGTTGACTTCAGGTCTGAGGCTGGTCGGGCTAGATTCGCACTAGGACCACGTTTTCAGCTGGTCTCGATCCACCCTTTTCCAAAGGCAGATCTGCCAAAGCACCTGCCCGCAAGCAGAGCAAAGTGGCCCAGGCATCTCTCAGGGGCTTCCTGGGTGCCCAAAATCCGCCCCTCTATCACAGCCCTGACTTTCACCCCGGCTGGAGTCAGATTGCGACCAGCGGCCGATTTCCCCTGAGGCTAACCTTCTCCGGAGTTCTTTCACGGTAGATCTTTGATAGAAGTGCGTTGTAGTCCGAATGCTTGGAGGTGCTCTCACTTAGAAACCAGTTGGAAGGCTTACTTTGTCTGGGTTTGAGGGAATGTCCCGGGAGTTCACAGAGAAAGCTGTCAGCAGTTCACCATCTTGGCTCCGCCCCTCCTAGTGTTTTTAATAGGAATGGGTGTTGGATTTTATCGAATGCTTTTTCTGCATCTATGGAGATAATCATATGGTTTTTGTTAGTTTGGTTGTTGATATAACTGATTATGCTGATAGTTTTACTGATATTGAACCAGCCCTGTATTCCTGGTATAAATCGTACTTGGTCAAGATGTATTATCCTGGAGATAAATTTCTGTAATCTTATTGCTAAAATCTTATTTAAAATTTTTGCATCAATATTCATTAGGGAAATGGGTCTATAGTTTTCTTTCTCTGTTTTCACCCTACCTGGTTTAGCTATCAGCACCATATCTGTATCATAGAAGGAATTTGGTAGTATACCTTCTGTCCCTATTTTTTCAAATAGTTTGTATAGTATTGGAATTAATTGTTCTTTGAATGTTTGGTAGAATTCACATGTAAATCCATCTGGACCTGGAGATTTTTTCTTAGGGAGTTGATTAATAGCTTGTTCTATTTCTTTTTCTAAAATGGGGCTACTTAAATAATTTATTTCCTCTTCTGTTGACCTGGGCAATCTATATTTTTGTAGATATTCCTCCAGTTCATTTAGATTATCAAATTTATTGGCATAAAGTTGGGCAAAGAAACTCCTAATTATTACTCTAATTTCCTCTTCTTTGGAAGAAAGTTCTCCCTTATCATTTTTGAGACTAACAATTTGATTTTCTTCTTTCCTTTTTCTGATCAAATTAACTAAAGGCTTATCTATTTTGTTGGTTTTTTCATAAAACCAACTCTTAGTTTTATTTATTAATTCAATAGTTTTCTTATTTACAATTTTATTAATCTCACCTTTTATTTTCAGAATTTCCAATTTGGTATTTAATTGAGTGTTTTTAATTTGGTCTTTTTCTAGCTTTTTTAATTGTAACCCTAATTCATTGATCTTCTCTTTCTCTATTTTATGCAAATAAGCATCTAGAGATATAAAGTTACCCCTTATAACCACTTTGGCCGTATCCCACAAACTTTGATATGTTGTCTCATTATTGTCATTCTCCTGGATGAAATTATTGATTGTGTCTATAATTTGTTCTTTCACCCATTTAGTCTTCAGGATTAGATTATGTAATTTCCAATTAACTTTTGGTCTATTTTCTCTTGGCCTTATATTACATGTGAGTTTTATTGCATCATGATCTGAAAAGGATACATTTACTATTTCTGCTTTTCTGCATTGGATTTTGAGGTTTTTATGCCCTAACACATGATCAATTTTTGTATAAGTTCCATGAACCCCTCAGAAAAAAGTATACTCCCTTCTATCACCATTCAATTTCCTCCAGAGATCTGTCATACCTAACTTTTCTAACATTTTGTTTATCTCCCTAACTTCTTTCTTATTTATTTTGTGGTTTGACTTATCTAATTCTGAGAGAGCAAGGTTGAGATCCCCCACTAGTATAGTATTACTGTCTATTACTCCTTGCATCTCTGTTAGTTTCTCCTCTAGAAATTTGTATGCTATACCACTTGGTGCATATATGTTTAGTATTGATACTGCTTCATTGTCTATGGTACCCTTTAGTAAAATATAGTTTCCTTCCTTATCTCTTTTAATTAGATCTATTTTTGCTTTTACTTGATCTGAGATAAAGATTGCTACCCCTGTTTTGTTTTTTTTGTTCATTTGAAGCATAGAAGATTCTGCTCCAGCCCTTTACCTTCACTCCGTATGTATCTCTATGTTTTACATGTGTTTCTTGTAAACAACATATTGTAGGATTCTGGCTTTTAATCCAGCCCGCTATCCGTTTCCATTTTATGGGAGAGTTTATCCCATTCCCATTCACAGTTAAAATGACTATATCTATATTTCCTGCCATCTTATTTACCCAAAGTTATATTTTTCTCTTCCCTTTCCCCTTACTCCCTCCCCCCCCCAGTATTTTGTTTTTGATGACCAACTTCCTCTAACAGGCCTCCCCCCTTTAAAACCCTCCCTCTTTTTTACACCTTTCCCCTAATCCTTCTATTAATTTATCCCTTTCTTTTCCTCCTTTCCCTCCTACTTCCCTATACAGAGGGCCAACTTTTTCCCTGAAATCAAATGTGTCTGATATACTCTTTTAGAGCCCAATGTAATGAGAGTAAGATTTACACAATACTCATCACCCTCCCTTCTTTCCCTCAATTATATTAGATTTTCTATCTCTCTTCATGAAACTTTACCTTATTTTACCTCCTTTTTTTTACTTTATTTTACCTCCTTTCCCCTCCCCCCCTTTTTTACAGTATGATATACCTTCCACCTCTAATTTCTTTTCAATTATTATGGAAGTAAAATCAAATTATACCCCCATTCTTTAAGGATACCCCTAGAAGAGATATAGTTCTTGAGAGTTCTTTTTACCTTTTTACGCTTCTCTAGAGTTCTGTGTTTGGAGGTCAAATTTTTTGTTCAGATCTGGTCTTTTCATTAGAAACAGGTGAAATTCTCCTGTATCATTGAATGACCATCTTCTTCCCTGGAAAATGATGCTCATTCTAGCTGGATACCTTATTCTTGGCTGTAATCCAAGTTCCTTTGCCTTTCGGAATATCTGATTCCAGGGCCTTGTATCTCCTTCAATGTGGAAGCTGACAGATCCTGTCTAATTCTAATGACAGTTCCTCGGTATTTGAACTGTTTTTTAGCAGCTTGTAATACCTTTTTCTTGGTGCTATAGTCCTGAAATTTGACCACGATATTCCTTGGGGTTTTAATTTTGGGGTCTCTTTCAGGAGGTGTTCGGTGAATTCTTTCAATGCCAACTTTGCCTTCTGATTCTAAAACATCAGGGCAATTCTCTTTCATTATTTCCTGGAAGATAGCATCAAGGTTCTGTTTTTTCATCATGACTTTCAGGGAGTCTGATAATCCTTAGATTGCCTCTCCTGGATCTGTTTTCCAAGTCAGTTGTTTTTCCTAGGAGATATTTCATATTTTCTTCTATTTTTTCATTTTTTGTTTTTGTTTGACTGATTCTTGAAGTCTTATTGAGTCATTCATTTCAATTTGTTCAATTTTAATTTTTAAGGTATTATTTCCTTCAGTTATCTTTTTTAGCTCCTTTTGTAACTGGTCAATTGAAATTTTTGGTTCATTGCATTCTTTTTCCATTTTGCCAATTTTATTTTTCAGTGAATTGTTGTCTTTTTCCAATTCACTAATTTTGTTTTTCAGTGAATTGTTATCTTTTTCCAATTCACTATTTTTATTTTCTAGTGAGTTGGTGACTTTTCCCAATTCACCAATTTTGTTTTTCAGTGAATTGTTGTCTTTTTCCAATTCACTAATTTTGTTTTTCAGTGAATTGTTGTCTTTTACCAATTCACTATTTTTATTTTCAAGTGAGTTGGCGACTTTTTCCAATTCACCAGACTTATTTTCCAGTTTTTCACATCTCTGTTGCAGGACGATATTTCCTTCTTGCACTGCTCTCAATTTATTTCCCCAATCTTCTTCTAGCTCTCTTTTGAGATTCTTTATGCAATCTTCCAGGTAAGTCTTCTGAAAGGGAGACCAGCTTAAGTCCACCTTTATGGCTTTATCTGGGTTTGTTTTCAGAATCTCAGGATCTGGGGACTTCTCTAGTTTCTCTCTGTAAAAGCTGTCTATGATGAGAGCTCTCTTCTTCTTGCTCATGCTTTTGAGTTGAGGTATCAGTCACCAGCAGGGAATTTTGCAGCAGCAGCAGCAATTTCAATTTGCCCTGGGGCAATTTGACGAGTTGACTTCCGGTCTGGGGCTGATCATGCTAGATCCGCACTAGGACCACACTTTCAGCTGCTCTCAATCCACCCTTTATCAAAGGTAGACCTGCCAAAGCACCTGCCGGCAAGCAGAGCAAAGCTGCCCAAAGTGGCAGCCTAAAATCTTCTGGTCCTTCCCAGCCCCGGACTTGCACCCCAGCTGCGCACTGGCATCTGAGCGCTGGGAGCTGCTCTATCCCCTGTCCCTCTAAATCTGACCTCAGATGTTCTTTCAAAGTAGATATTTGATAGAAGTGCGTTGTAGTCTAAGTGTTTGGTGGTGCCCTCACTCCAGAACCAGTTTGGGGGCTCAATTTGTTTGGGTCTGAGGCAAGGTCTCAGGAGTTCACAGAGAACGCTGTCTGCAGTTCGCCATCTTGGCCAAAATGGAATTTTTTTTTAAGAAGAAAAAGAATCAGCAGGGAAAGATGGTTTAATTTTTGTCTCTTTTGGTGGTCTAAATTAGGATTTAGATGAATTAGTGTCATTATAAATAAGATCTATGACATTTAATTCTAGTCCAAAATCTTATGAGCTGATGATATCATGAACCTAACTTGGTGGTGAACATTTTTAACATATGATGATGCAAAATGTAAGCAACTTGAGGGCAGTGATTGTTTATAACTTTGCTTTTGTGTCCTTTCCCTTGACATGGTGCCCTGCACATAATATGTGATTGATAAAATCTTATGGATTAGAATATGTAGCCTGATGTGTGTCTCAGTCTTTAACCCCAATCCTTACTCTATATAGCAGAAGGTAGTGAAAGTAGTTTGTGTGTGTGTGTGTGTGTGTGTGTGTGTGTGTGTGTGTTTGTGTGTGTGTGTTTATGTAATATATAACCTGGGTAAATAATGCGATGGAAAACTACTAAGCATTTAAGGAAGAGAAAGTTGAGGGAATCAGAAAATGCTTTATGTAAAAGATAATACTTGAGGTATGCCTCAAAGGAAGAGAGGGAGTCTAGGAGATGGAGTAAGGAAGAAATGAATTTCAAGCCCAGGAGGTAGTACAAGGGCATAGATTGTAAAGATGGGACACTGTGAGTGAAGGAATAGAGAACAGTCTGGTTTGACTGAATGTAGAATGAATCTGGAGAGAAAAATTAAAGCAATATTGTTAAGAGTTTCAAAAAGTTAATTAAAAGAACTGATCTTTGGTCTTAAAGTCAAAAGAGAGCCATCAGATTTTATTGAAAACAGGAAAGACATTGTCAAATGTATACTAAAGAAAAATCTTTTTTATCAAATAGTAAATTTTTGTCTCAAAAGCTGAGGTCTTCAGATTTATCAAATGTTAGATTATTGTGGTTATTTGCTATTGAGTCTTGTGTACCTAATCTCTTCCACTGATCCATCACTCAGTAAGAAAAATCATTTTAGAAGCTATGTGCAAGATAGACAATAATGGGCAGAGATTTGAGGTAAAGAATTTATAGGGAGTTTAGTTAGTAAGATGACCCAACAAATTGTATGGAGCTGGTTGGTGGCACAATGTATAGAGTGCTGGACCTGGATTCAAATTCAGCCTCAAATATTTACTAGTTGTGTGAGTCTGAGAAAGCCATTTAACCCTTCTTTGCTTGTTTCCTCATATGCTAAATGAGGATAATAATAGCATTTGCCTCCTAGAATTGCTGCGAAGTTATATAAAATGTTTAGTACCATGCCTGATACTTTAAAAAGGCTTTACAAATGTTAGTTATGATTATTATGATCATTATTATTATTATGCAATAAGGGACTTAAATAAAATGATGTTAGACATAGAGTTAAATGCATCTGGTAGCATAATTGGACAAGACTAGGGGAGAGAATTAAGATTAGAGTTCCAAGAGACTAGATAAAAGGAATTAGATGGAAGAGATATAGAGGTAGAAATGGCAAGACCTGGCAGTTTATTTGGATATATGATGTGAGGAAGAATGTATCAAAGATGATAATGAAGTTACAAACCTAGAGATTTGAACAATGATAATACTTTCAATAACAATATGGAAGTTCAGAGGATGGTTGGTTGATGGTGGGCAAGATAGTACATTCCATTTTGTACATGTTGAGTTTAATATGTCTCCATAGCATCCAGTTTGAAATTTTCAATAGGCAGTTGATGATGTGAAATTGAATCTCAGTGGAGAGACTAAAGCCAGGTATAAATCATCTGCATAATGATGATATTTAAATATAAGCATGTTAATAAGATGACTAAGTTGTCCTTTAGAAACTTATCCTAATTCTTTTAGGGCAAAGAAAAATGAACTTAATACTTCTTACACACAGTTGAAAGTATCTATAATTTGTTCCTTGTTCCTATTTTTTTCTTCTTTAAGTTAAATTTGTATAGATTCCCATGTTGCAAAAAGGTAGCTAGGTAATGCAGTGGGTAGTGTTACACATGTACAGAAGAAGGATGTGATTTTAGTTCCTGTCTCAAATATTTATTAGTTGTATGATCCTGGTCAAGTTATTTAACTTCTTTTAGCTTCAGTTTTCTTATCTTTAAAGTGGGGACAGTCATAATAGCTTCCTCACAGTTATGAGTACCAAATGAAGTAACATATAGAAAGTATTATCAATATAAATGTTACTTATTTTTATCATTGTTGCATATTTACCAATCCTCTCATCATTCTGAAAGTCCCACCTTCCAAAATGTATCATTCAGAACCAGAAATACTACTAAGCCTGATCATGGCAGAATATATTTCTTCCACACTATCTCTCATTTTTGGCACTTTGTGTCTCTTAGTGCAGTCTAAAATAACATTAGTGTTGAGCTTCTAGTACACTAGAATTCCTTTGTCTTTTTCATACAGATATCTGTCTAGTCATTCTCTATTGTAGTAGTGATAATTTAAAATCAAGTATAGAGTGCTGCATTTATCAAAAATAAATTTTTATCTTGCTAATTGAATCTATTGTTTTAGCCCATCGGTGTATTTTTAGATACTGACAATCAGTCAAATATGTTAGTTATTCCTCCCAGTTTTGTGTCATATGTGAATTAAATGATCATGAAATCTATGATGTCATCTAATTATCTAATCTATTAATGAAAGCATTAAATAGCACAGGGTCTGTGTTCACTTAGAGGTATGACTAACATGACAGACGATAGAATAAGGATGCTGAAAGTTCTTAATAGATTAGGATGATGAAACAAATTTAGTTATATGAGATATAACAGACAGAAATATAAAGCCATAGATATAAGTTTAAAAATATTGATTTCAAAAGTACAAGTTGGAAAAGGTTTAGTTATGCAGGAGTATGTCTAAAGCCTACCAGGGTGGGTTTAGTGGATATCAAGTTCAACATAAGTTGCCAGCATGATATGTAAACCAACAAAGTTAATGTAATCTTAGGCTACAGTAAGACTGGTTAATATTAGTGTCTATAACATGGAGATTGATAGTTTTACTTCATTCTTTCCCAAATATATCAAGATCACTATGTTCAGTGTTAATACCACATTTTTGTATAGCAAAGATCCATGGAGAATCTTAATAGGTTCTTCCCTACAAATTGACATTGACCCATTAATGACTATCTACCTTGTCTTTTGACATTTCTAAATCTTCATATTTATGCTATTGGACATGAGAATAATATAAGAGAAAATGCTTTCCTAGAACCTAGGCAAACTATATATATACAAATGCAAACATATATGGCATTCCTCTGATCTATCAATTTGGAAATCTTGTTCAAACATGAAAATAAGTTAATTCACATATCTCTTGCTATATCGTTGTGATTATCCTTTGTTTGGATTTTCATCCTTCTATAAGCAATTGTCCTTCTGCCCACTAAAATCCAAAAGTTATTATTCTTGGTAAAGAAAAGAGAAGTGAAAGAAGAGATACACAAATCTTTTATTCTATTATCTGATATTCATCCTATCCATTCTTTTGTTAAAATAAATTTATTGGTATATAATATTTTTGTATCATCTACATTTTCCACTGAAACTCCTTTCCCTCTATCAGTGACAATCCACTCTCAGCAGTGATTCTTCTTTTGTTCTTACTTTTTCCCTCAATGTAGTTAAAAAAGAAATACCAACACTATTCTGTTCCCTTTATCATTCATGGTCAGCTTCATCTCATTATGAGCTTAATATCCCTGGCCTGGTTGTTAAGCCAGTTTACATCTGTACTGGGGTGAACTATTCCTTGAATGGGCTAAAATAATTATATAATCTTTCAGAAAGAGCAGAGATATTAGCCTGGGATTTATGGAAGCTTCTATAGTCCTGCTTCTTTTTTCTCCATTATGAGGGATTATCATCTTCTAAGCAACAGGTGATAGCAGAGGTTTTATTCTCTCTCTCTCTCTCTCTCTCTCTCTCTTTATTTTTATTTTTTATTCTTTTGCTAAATATCTCTTTCAGGCATCAGGCTATAATGCAGAAAAGTAGAGCTTCTTTTCCACAAAACTATAAGATTTATTCTTAGACTAATTCTTCCTATTTCAAGATTGGGTCCTCTCATTGAGAAACTTCATTCTAGCCTACATTAGTTAATAAGTATATTATTTACTAAATCCTCATTTCTTTAAGCTAAACCATAATAAGCCAAGATACATTTGTCCATAAATCATAAAATAATTCTGGGGTTCAGTTACCCATTTACTAAATCTAAAGTTTTACTAATTGCTATAAACAAATGAGCAGGTAGGAAAGGAGGTACCGAATCTTATTTTTCCCTTTAAATTAGTGCATTCTTGATGTGCTGCATTTTTTACTGTTTTTCCCCCTTTTAATACAAATACAGAAACCTTCTTCACATATTCCAGTTGTGGCCTACTTATAGATTCTATCCTACCAAATTAGGTGACATTTACCATCTTGTTTTATTCACTTTGTAAGTTACTCATGTTTTGTATATTTGGGTCCAGATATTGAAAGCCATAGGTATTATTGTTTCCACTCTTGAATTTTATTGCCTATAAATTAGTGTTTATCTCAACTGATATTCTTCTTTCTCATGTTTATGGCTGCTTGTTGCTAAATTTGCTAATTTATACTATGTATACATGTATGTTATATATATATATACATATATGTACATATGTACATATACACACATTCTATTTTTATTTATATATTTGTATATATTTACATCTATATTTATTATATATTTATGTCTATATTCTATTTATATCTATATATCCAAATGATTTACTCTGAGTTTTATGTTTACTTTCACCTCTTAAATCTTCCTTTTCCATTCTTGTCTTGGGCTGTGGAGTTTAAAGTAAGACTTACAGTGATTCAGGAGAAAAGTCTGCTGGATTTGGAAATAGAAGACATGAGTTCAAGATCTTGCTTCTGCCTCTATGGGTCTCATTTTTCACATTTGTAAAAAAGAGGATTGAAATGGGCAGAAGTTCTTAACCTGTTTTTGTATTTTGTATCCCTCTGGCAATCTGTTAAAGCCAGTGAATCCCTTTTTATTCATGTGTATTGAATTCATCAAATTTATATTCATCATTTAGATGAAGGGTTACATCTTCCTCACTTTTTTAACTTTTAATTTGAAGAATCATTTTCTCTTCATGATGTAGTCTTAAATAGCTCTATAACATGTTTTAGCTCTTACATTTTAAATGAATAAAATAACTCAGAATTATAAAAGAAGTCATTTATATTAAAATAGAATTATCAAAATGGTTTTTAAAATAAGTTCACTTTGCCCAGATTAAGAAACACTGAAGTAAATAATCTCTCAGGTTTGTTTTTTTGCTGCTTTTTTTGCTGCATTTTGTGATAATATCATTAATACAGTATAATTTACTCCTTTGTGAATTTGTAAAATTCTCCAGGATCCTTGCTTGGATGATTATACATTTATAACACAGATGTGTTTTCATGGAAAGAGTTGAAGATTTAGGCAGTCTGGCTGCAGATGCAGTTTGGTGGAGGCATATAAGCCTTCAATGACTTAGGATTGGATCTTCAGCAGAGAGAGCCTCAAGATATGGGTCTTTCCCATTCTTTCCCTTCTCACATTTTCTTCATCTATCTCCCCACATAATAATTCCTAATAATAAGTATGCACAATGAGTTCAGGACAGAAGAATAGGTTTTTATTAAGTCAAGTCTTTTACTATCTTAGTCATACTCTCTCCCTCTCTCAATATTCATACTTTTAAATTTGGAGCCTGACTGAATTTTGTGCTTTAGTTCTTTTCATAGGTAGTAAAAGAAAAGTATCTGATATTTGACTTGGTTACAAACACATTTCTTCACAACAGCTTGTCCTATTGTTAAAAAACAAAATGCTGCAGGAAAGGAAAAGGTTAAATGAACCTGAAAAATCTATCTCTGAATTTGATTTTTAACATCTTTAACTGGCATATAAAATTGTTAGGATGGAGTAGAACTGGATACAAATATTCCCAGATGAGTATTTGCCCCATTTTTACTATCTGGGAGAGTTTAGCAAGATATTTTAATTCTCTGGACCTCAGTTTACTCATCTGTAAGACTAGAAGGGTTGGATCAGATGACCTCTAAAGTCCACTCCAGTTTTGCTTGGGATAAGATGAAAAAATACCAAAGGAAAGAAAGTATGTGTGACTCCATAAAAAAATTCAAAGTATTTTTTAAAAACACCTTAAAGCAGGAACTGGGTTTACAAATACAAAAAATGAAACAATTTTTACTTAAAAAGAGCTTAGATAAAAATGGGCAAAACATCAATTAAAATGCTATTTTAAAACTTGCATTCAAATGGGTGTCATAAATATAAACAGCTTAAATATAAAGTGAAAAATACAAATAAACCTAAATAAGTAAAATACAAGGTGGTTGGAACAGACAGCCACGAGCAGTTAGAAAAAAAAAATAGAAAAGGTTTTATGTAGAAAGGATGATGATTTAGTTAAATAACTAATGGTCATTTAATTTAAAAAATATTAAGTGCCCACTATAGACAAGATATTGTTCAAAGTACTTAGAAATGTAAAGACAAAAATCAAGTATTCCCTGGCCCCATGAAATTTATATTCAATTGGAAAGTAACTAGGTATTAATATAGGTAACTTCAAAGTGCATTCAAAGTAAAACAAAGTGATTTTAAGGGGGAAAATGTTGATATATCTGGGAAAATAGGAAAAGATAACAGATCATTTATGAAGGATGCCATGTATTTCCTGAGGGGTATGTAAGAAGAAAAAGAATTCCTGACCTAGAAGAGCTTTTCTTTCAGGGCCTGGATGCAGATGACATGTCAGTAACAGTTAGGAGAACAGTTTGCTTAAAATGTATAGCATAGGAAGAGGCAATGATTTGAAATTAATGAAAAAGAAGGGGGTGGCCTTTTGGTGCTGAGAATTAAAGGAGGACCTACAGAAACCCTAAATGAAGGTGACCAGCAAAGAAAGGAATAACTTGAAATGTTATGGGGAAATGTTGACATGTGGTGACATAAAGATCATATTTTTAAATATATGTATATGTAAATAAATATAATAAATATCATTTAAAAATCTGGAAAACTATTAATCTATACAATAAATGAAATGTATTTAGTGAATGTCTAGGGAATTACAAATGAAATAAGTATATGATAACAATTAAAGATGATAATAATAAAAGAAGTTAAATCAATAAAGAGCTATTTTAAGAAGAAATAATCCAACTATAAGTAACCTTGGATACTTATTAGCTAGTGAGCCTAGAGAAGTTCAGTTCTGTTTGCCTCAGTATTCTCAACTGTAAAATGGAGAGAATAACAGTACTTCTTTGTAAGAGTTGTTATGAGAACCAAATGAGGAAATTGCAAAGTGCCTTCCAAATCTTAAAATGCTGTACATATGATAGATGTTTTTCCCCTCTTCTAGTAGCTGTGCTGAATAAATTAAAAATGATAGTGCCACCAATTTAGAGTTAGAAGGTGTGTTGGAAGTTATGGAGTTCAATCTTCTGATCTTTCAATTGAGGAAATTTCATTCATGAGGGAAAAATGAGTTCTTCTCAGTCATGGATGTGGGAATAAAGGAATTTCCTTTATCTCCTCAGCCTTTCCTGGACATAAAAGGGACCATTATTCTGTGGATTGAATTAGATCATCTATGAGGCTTCTTTCTTATTCTAAACCCTCTGATTTTAGATTTTGATTCTGGACTGAGCAATGTCTTCTTTTTACCTTTGTATATAATCTCTTCTAGTTAGCTAGATGAAGTAGTAGATAGAAAATTGGGTCTGGAATTTGGAAGTCCTGAGTTCAAATGTAACCTCAGATACTTGCTAGTTGTATGGCCCTGTGTAAATCACTTCATCTCTTTTTGCCTCAGCTTTCTCAACTATAAAATGAAGATAATGCTAGCACTTACTACTCATGTTTATATTGAGAATCAAAGGAAACAATAACCATAAAAAGTGCTTAGCATAATGCCTGGGATATATAAATTTCAATAGACTATAAGCACTATATAAATAGAATACACACATATATACACACACATATATTGGTCTTTATCATTATTGTCATTATCATCATTATTAGCTCTTTGATATTTAAAATTATTCTTATTCCTTCATTAGCTTTTTTGCCTAATCTGGCTCAGTTGCTTGAACTTTTTACCCTTACTCTAAAATCATTTGTTTAGTGTCAGGAACACTTTTTTCTTTTTGGACTAAGTTCCTTAGTTCTTTCACACTTTTCTCATATTCTCCCAGGCACAAAAGATTTAGTTTTATGCATGTGAAATTGAGCTGTGGAGGGGATCTCTCTTCAAAGATCATAGCTTGCTTTACCTTACTCTCAAAATACATCTTGGCTGTATTGAGTCTCTAACTTCTGCCAAATACTTCTCCACTTAGCTGGTCCCCAAGAGTGAAAGAGATTACTCAGATTGTATGGCCAACAAATAATGAGCCTCATCAGCACTGGCAGTTTACATTTGAGTGGGTCAAATTCCTATAGGAATTTTTTTAGGGAGATTTAGGGAACCTCTTCCAACAAAATTATTCTGTTGTTTCCTTACAAAATGGAGGTATCTCTCCATTCTTGGAGAGGATAGCACCTTCTCACTTTAAGGTTTAGAAAACTATTCAACAACCCTGGTGATGTAAGACAAAAATTACTATCCCCCAACCCTTTCCCTAATTTTGAAGGGAAGGAAAGGACTAAATTTGTTGATTTTATAGGTATAAAAATATAAGTATATAGGTATAGGGAGACTTCCAGTGAGGGAACTCACTTTATCATTGTAAGTCTGCCAATGTCAGCAAACATTTATTAAACATTTATGTTCCTATACATTGTGTTAGGTGTTGAGGAATACAAAGAAAGGCAAAAAACACAGTCCTTGCTTTTAAGGAACTTACAATCAACTTTTAGAGAATTGTTGGGGGGCTAGTAGTTTCCCTAGGATTATATAATCAGTATGTCAGAGAGGCAGGAATTGAAGGAAGGATTTTATGACTGAGACCATGACACCAAGCCAGGTCTCCTCTCACTGAAGACTCAGAAAAATTATGTAATCTCTCTCTCTCTCCCTCCCTCTCTCTCCCCTCTCCCTCTCCCCCCTTCTTTCTTTCAAATAAGTGTCCAGGTAGGAATTTTAACCCACATCTTTCCTAAAATCAAGTCTCTTCTGTCCCCAGATCTATGCTTCTTTCCATACACAATATTGACACTCCAACTATTCCTGTGAAGGTCTTACTCAATTACAAGAGTAATACACATGTTTACAATAATTGGATCTTGGTAATATAGTATATTAATTCAAAATTGCCTTGGGATTCATAATCACTCCAATTCTGCCAATGCTACTGGAAAGACCATGTCAGTCACCTCCCTTATGTCCTTATTTATCATCATTATGATTTCCTACACTCTAGCTATGTGTTTTTTTTCTTTATATAATTTCATATAATCTCATTGAGGCTGGCACTGTTTGGTTTTTGTATTTTCATCTTCTGTGTTTAGTATGGTGCTTGATTGTAGGAAGCACTTTAATAAATGTTTTTTCATTCATTTAGCTATTTCTTCGTTTGAGCACAATGCTTAGGAATTCCCTGGTATGAGGCCTGATAATTTGCATTTACATGTAGTCAGTTTGATGGCTTCGTGCATAGAGCACTAGACCTCGAGTTAAGAAGACTTGAGTTCAAATCTAGCCTCAGATACTTACTATTTATGTGATCCTGGGCAAGTCACTTAGTCTCTGTCTAAATTTGCCGGAGAAAGAAATAGCAAAGCAAACCACTACAATGTCTCTACCAAGAAAATCTCAAGGCCATTTTGGTGTGCTATGATCTACAAGGTTGTGAAGAGCTAGAGTTGACTAAAAAACTGAACAATAACAATATATACTTTGTTAAACACTTCATAAATATGGTCTCACTTGATTATCATTATCCCATTTTATGGTTGAAAAAAATTGAAGCAAACAGAAGTTAAATGAGCTAATAAGTATCTAAAAATAGATTTGAATTCAAGTCTTCCTGACTCTAGGACTAGCTCTCTATTTACTGTATAACTACTAGTTGACAGACAAAGGGACAGTGTTAAAACTTTCCAAAGTTTAATAGGCAGCTATAAAAGGACATAGGCTTCATAGCCAGCTGTAGTCAGCCTTCAGCACAATGCTTGGCACCTAGTAGGCACTTAGCAAATGCTTGTTGATGGACTGACTGGTGGTTTTATCATGTGCAAGTTAAGAAATATTCCCAGAAGAGGAGGTGGGAGAGGAGAGATATGAATATTAATTCTAAGAAAATGGCTGGAGTAGACAGGCTGGGCTTGGCTGGAGAAAGGATGCCTTGGGAGTGCGTAATTACACATTCACTGTAAGGTAGGAGTTCAAAATTGAATTAGTTTAGACTCTGGAGGATTTGGCTCTTGACATTTTGTGGTCCAAATGGTGTAATATCATTGTCAACGGCAAGAAGAGATTTGGAATTCTTATTAGAATTCCAAGTAAATTATCAGAGCTGTCAGTTAAGAATGTTTTTTCAGTTCTGTTTTACATTTTCTCTGCATTTTTTATTGTATGCTCAGTTTGGGATTTGGGCAGAGACATAAGTAAGAACAAATCTTTTATATTGAAATAATACTTCCCAAATACTTTAGGTACATAAATATATAAATCTATCTATATATACATTTATACATAAAACATATACACACATATATATGCTATCAGAAAAAAAGTACACACACACACACAGACATATATATAACAGGAAAATATATTTTAAAGAGTTGCTTCCTACTATGAAAACATAGTTTTCAATGGATACTTTGGGGATTCTTTTAGCTACTTTAAAAAGGGTGAATATAAATAAGCATCTACTTCTTTGCCATTCTCCAAACTCCAATCAAAATAATAATAAGTTTTAAGGAAAAAAAGTCAAACATTAGATGTATGACTCAAATGAGAAGAGAGTAATGGGGCATATCCTTCAATCTTAAGATTTGGCCTGCCCTTTGTAGAGAGAAAATATTCCCAGGAGTTATAATATCTGGGTTTGAATCTATGGTACTTAGTAACTTTTTGATCTTGGGCAAATTCCCCAAAATTTTCTAGGACTGTTTTCTTTGACCAATATATATATATATATATATATATGCATATATATATATATATATATATATATATATATATATATGGTTGTTGGAATAAATGATCTCAAGGTATCTTACTGGGTATTTTGGTGGTGAAGGTGTATAAAGTGATGGGTCTGGAGTCAAGAAGACCTGAGTTCAAATCTAGCCTCAGACATTCACTAGCTTAGGTGACCTTGGACAAATAACTTCACCTTATCTCAATTTCTTGACTATTAAATGAGTTGGAGAAGGAAATGGCAAGCCGCTCCAGTATCTTTGCCAAGAAAATCCCAATTGGGGTCATGAAGAATCAGAAATGACTGAATACAACAACAAAATCCCTTAACTTTCTTTTTTTTTTAAAATTAAAGCTTTTTATTTGCATAACATATGCATGGATAGTTCTTCAACATTGACTATTACAAAGCTTTCCATTACAAATTTTCCCCCCTATTCCCCTCCCTTCCCCTGGATGGCAGGAAGTGCACTATATGTTAATTATATTAAAATATTTGACAAGTCGAATATATGTTTACATGTTTCCATACTTATCTTGCTGTGCTACAAGCAATCATATCTACATGAACAAAAAAGATCTGATAAAGGAAACCCAATGCAAGCGATCATCAATATAGAGCATGAAAATGATATGTTGTAGTCCATATCTCATATCCCTCTCTCTGGGTGTATATGGCCTTCTTTACTGAACACCTGGAACTGGTTTGAAACATTTTATTGTTGAAGAGAGCCATGTCCATTAGAATTGATCATCATATAGTATTGTTGTTGCCGTGTATAATGATCTCCTGGTTCTGCTCATTTTGCTCAGCACCAGTTCATGCAAATCTCTCCAGGCCTCTCTGAAATCGTCCTGCTGGTTGTTTCTTACAGAACAATAATATTCCATAACATTCATATACCATAATTTATTCAGCCACTTTCAAACTGATGGGCATCCATTCAGTTTCTAGTTTCTAGCCACTACAAAATGGTCTGCCACAAACATTCTTGCACATGTGGGGCCTTTTCCTTCTTTTAAGATCTCTTTGGGATATAAGCCCAATAGAAACACTGCTGGGTCAAAGGGTATGCACAGTTTGATAACTTTTTGAGCATAGTTCCAAATTGCTCTCCACAATGGTTAGATCCTTTCACAGTTCCACCAACAATGTATCAGTGTCTCAGTTTTCCCACATCCCCTCCAACATTCATCATTATCTTTTCCTGTCATCTTAACAAATCTATGTAGTAATATCTCAGAGCTGTCTTAATTTGCATTTCTCTGCTCAATAGTGATTTGGAGCACCTTTTCATATGAATAGAAATGGTTTTAATTTCTTCATCTGAAAATTGTCTGTTCATATCTATCCTTTGACCATTTGTCTATTGGAGAGTGACATGAATTCTTATAAATATGAGACAATTCTTTATATATTTTAGAAGATGAGGCCTTTATCAGAAGCATTAAATATAAAGATGATTTCCCAATTTGTTGCTTCCCTCCTAATTTTGTCTGCATTAGTTTTGTTTGTACAAAAACTTTTTAACTTAACATAGTCAAAATTATCTATCTGGTGTTCAGTTAAGAGTTCCAAATCTTCTTTGGACATAAATTTATTCCATCTCCACAGGTCTGAGAGGTAAACTATACTATGTTCCTCTAATTTGCTTATAATATCACTCTTTATATCTAGATCATGAACCCATTTAGATCTTATCTTGGTATGTGGTGTTAGGTGTGGATCAAGCCCTAATTTCTTCCATAATAGTTTCCAATTTTTCCAGCAGTTTTTGCAAAATAGTGAATACTTATCCCCAAAGCTGGAGTCTTTGAATCCATTAACTTTCTAAATGCCATGATTTCATGATACAACATTGAATTTAAAACACCGGGTGGGGGGGGAAAGAGAAGGGGGAGGCAGAGCCAAGATGGCGGAGTGAAGACATGACTCTCTGTCACCTCCTCTGACCTCTCAAACCAAAAGCAGATTAAGCCTCTGAACTGGTTCTGGAGTCAAAGCTCCCCCAAATATTTGGACTACAACACATTCCTAGAAGAAGTTATCTTGGAGGAGCTTTGGAATAGGTCTGTTTCAGATGGGGGGTAGTGGGGCAGTTTGCTGAGCTCAAATGGCAGCTCCAGGAGACAGGGCAGGAAGCAGGAGAGGATTAGTGTGGCAGATTTTAAGCATCTGGGAAGTCCCTTTGGCAGATCTGTCTTTTGTAATAGGTAGATTGTAATCCACAGGCCAGCACTGGAAGTCAATTAGCCAAAATGCCCCAGGGCAAATTAAAGCAGCTGTTGCTCCTGTGCTTTAAACAAACCTCAAGATTTTTTTTTTAATTTTTATTTTATTTGCAAAACATATGTATGGGTAATTTTTCAACATTAACCCTTACACATGTATGGGTAATTTTTCAACATTAACCCTTACATAGCTTTCTATTACTGATCTCAATTTATTTCCCCATTCTTCTTCTAGCTCTCTTTTGAGATTCTTTATGCAATCTTCCAGGTAAGCCTTCTGGAAGGGAGACCAACTTAAGTCTGCCTTTGTGGCTTCATCTGGGATTGTTTTCAGAATCTCAGGATCTGGGGACTGTTCTATTTTTTCTCCATAAAAGCTGTCTATCTTACTCATGGTTTTGAGTTGAGGTATCAATTACCAGCAGGGAATATTGCAGCAGTTTGTATTTGCCCTGGGGCAGTTTGCTGACTTGACTTCCGGCCTGAGGCTGGTTGGGCTAGATCTGCACTAGGTCCATGTTTTCAGCTGCTCTCAATCCACCCTTTACCAAGGGCAGATCTGCCAAAGCACCTGCCCGCAAGCAGAGCAAAGTGGCCCAGGTGTCTCCCAGGGGCTTCCTGGGTGCCTAAAATCTGCCCCTCTATAGCAGCCCTGAATTCCACCCAGGCTGGCGTCTGATAGCAACTAGCGGTCGATTTCCCCTGAGGCCAACTTGTCCGAAGTTTTTTCAAAAGAGATTGTTGATAGAAGTGCATTTTAGTCCAAGTGTTTGATGGAGCCCTCACTCCAAAACCAGTTCAGAGGCTCAATTTGTCTGGGTCTGAGGGAAGGTCTCAGGAGCTCACAGAGAACGCTGTCTGCAGTTCGCCATCTTGGCTCTGCCCATTTTTTTTTTTTTTTAATGAATAAAAAACAGAAAAGAACTTTCACCATAGACAGCTTTTATGGAGAGAGAGAAGGGCAGACCTCAGATCCTGAGGTTCATAAAGGTAAAGCAACTCCAGAGGAAGCCACAAAGGGAGACATGAACTGGTCCCTAATTTACAAGGCTTTCCTGGAAGAATCTCAAAAAAGAGTTAGAAGAAAAATGGTTAAATGAACTGAGATCATTGCAAGAAGGACATAATGTCCTCCAAAAGAGATATGAAAAAGATGTCAATTCACTAAAAACGAAATTGGTAAAATGGAAAAAATGCAATGAACAAATTGGTCAATTACAAAAGGAGCTAAAAAAGGTAACTGAAGAAAATAATACTCTAAAAATTAGAATTGAACAAATGGAAGTGAATGACTCAATAAGACTTCAAGAATCAGTCAAACAAAAACAAAAAAATGAAAAATTAGAAGAAAATATGAAATATCTCCTAGGAAAAACAAATGACTTGGAAAATAGATTTAGGAGAGACAATCTAAGGATTATTGGACTTCCTGAAAGCCATGATGAAAAAAAGAACCTAGATTCTATCTTCCAGGAAATCATGAAAGAAAGCTGCCCTGATGTTTTGAAAACAGAGAATAAAATCATAATTGAAAGAATTCACCAAACACCTCCTGAAAGAGACCCCAAAATTAAATCCCCAAGGAATATCCTGGCTAAATTTCAGGATTATTGCACCAAGACAAAGATATTGTAAGCAGCTAGAAAGAAACAATTCAAATACCAAGGAATTGTAAATAGAATCACTCAAGATCTGTCAGCTTCTACATTAAAGGATCAAAGGGCCTGGAATCAGACATTCCAAAAGGCAAAGGAGTTTGGATTACAGTCAAGAATGAACTATCCAGCTAGAATGAGCATTATCTTCCAGAGAAGAAGATGGACATTTAATGATATAAGTGAATTTCACCTATTTCTAATGAAAAGACCATATCTGAACAAAAGATTCGACCTCCAAACACAGAACTCAAGAGATGCATAAAAGGTAAAAAGGAAAGAACTCTTGAGAACTATATTTCTACTATAGGTATACTTAAAGAATGGGGTATAATTTGATATTAACTTGATAATACGAAAAAGAAATTAGAGGTGGAAGGGCTATCATAGAGGATAAAGAGGGAAAAGGAGGTAAAATAAGGTTAAAAATAAAGAGATAAAAATAACGTAAAATCTCATGAAGAAGCAAAGAAAACCTAATAGAATTGAGGGAAAGAAAGGAGGGTGATGAGCATTGTGTGAATCTTACTCTCATCAGATTGGGCTCTAAAAGAGTATATCAGACACATTTGGTTTCACAGAGAAACTTGTCCCTCCTTATAGGGAAATGGGAGGGAAGGGAGGAAAAGACTAATAGAAGAGAAATTAGAAGAATCAGGGTAAAGGTGTAAAAAAGGGGAAGGGGCTCTAAAGGGGGAGGACTGTTTGAGGGAGGTGGTCATCAAAAGTAAAATACTGTGGAGGGGGAAAGGGAGAAAGGGGAAAGGAAAGAGAAAAACATAACTTTGTGTAAATAAGATGGCAGGAAATACAGAATTAGATATTTTAATTGTGAATGTGAATGTGATGAACTCTCCCATAAAATGAAAGTGGATAGCAGACTGGATTAAAGCCAGAATCCAACAATATGCTGTTTACAAGAAACACATCTAAAACATAGAGATACATACAGAGTGAAGGTAAAGGGCTGGAGCAGAACCTATTATGCTTCAGGTGAACAACAACAACAACAACAAAAGCAGGGGTAGCAATCCTTATATCAGATCAAGTAAAAGCAAAGATAAACCTAATTAAAAGAGATAAGGAAGGAAATTATATTTTACTAAAGGGTACCAAAGAGAATGAAACAATATCAATACTAAACATATATGCACCAAGTGGTATAGAATCCAAATTCCTAGAGGAGAAGTTAAGAGAGATGCAAGAAGAAATAGACAGCAAAACTATACTAGTGGGGGATCTCAACCTTGCTCTCTCAGAACTAGATAAATCAAACCACAAAATAAATAAGAAAGAAATTAAGGATGTAAACAAAATGTTAGAAAGTTAGGTTTGCTAGATTTTTGGAGAAAATTGAATAGAGACCAAAAGGAGTTTACTTTTTTCTCTGCAGTTCATGGAATTTATGCAAAAATTAACCATGTGTTAGTGCATAAAAACCTCAAAGTCAAATGCAGAAAGGCAGAAATAGTAAATGCATCATTTTCAGATCATGATGCAATAAAAATCACATACAATTTAAAGCCAGGAGAAAATAAACAAAAAGTTAATTGGAAATTACGTAATCTAATCCTAAAGAATGAATGGGTGAAAGAGCAAATCATAGACACAATCAATAATTTCATCCAGGAGAATGACAATAATGAGACAACATTCCAAAATTTGTGGGATATGGCCAAAGTGCTTATAAGGGGTAATTTTATGTCTTTAGATGCTTAATTGTATAAAATAGAACAAGAGAAGATCGATGAATTGGGCTTACTATTTAAAAACAAAACAAAACAAAACTAGAAAAAGAACAAATTAAAAACTCCCAATTAAATACCAAATTTGAAATTCTGAAAATAAAAGGGGAAATTAATAAAATTGAAAATAAGAAAACTATTGAATTAATAAACAAAACTGAGTTGGTTTTATGAAAAAACTAACACAATAGATAAGCCGCTAGTTAATTTGATTATAAAAAGGAAAAAGAAAAATGAAATTGTTAGTCTCAAAAATGATAAGGGAGAAGAGGAAATTAGAGCATTGATAAAAAGTTACAAATTTATGCCAATATATTTGATAATCTAAATGAAATGGAGGAATTTCTACAAAAATATAGATTCCCTGCTTAACAGAAGAGGAAATAAATTATTTAAATAGCCCCATTTTAGAAAAAGAAATAGAACAAGCTATTAATCAACTCCCTAAAAAAAATTTCCAGGGCCAGATGGATTTACATGTGAATTCTACCAAACATTCAAAGAACAATTAATCCCAATACTATATAAACTGTTTGATAAAATAGGGAAAGAAGGTGTACTACCAAATGCCTTTTTTGATACAAATATGGTGCTGATAGCTAAACTAGGTAGGGTCAAAACAGAGAAAGAAAACCATAAACCAATTTCCCTAATGAATATTGATGCAAAAATCTTAAATAAGATATTAGCAATGAAATTACAGAAAGTCACCCCCAAGATAATACACTATGACCAAGTAGGATTTGTACCAGGAATGCAGGGCCAATTCAATATTAGGAAAACTATCAGCATAATCAATTATATTAATGGCCAAACTAACAAAAATCACATGATTATCTCAATAGATGAAGAAAAAAGCATTTGATAAAATCCAAGACTGATTGCTATTAAAAACAATAGAGTTTAGGAATAAATGGGCTTTTCCTTAAAATGATCTGTAGCATATGCTTAAAACCATTAATAAGCATCATATGTAATTGAGACAATCTAGAACCATTCCCAATAAGATCAGGAATGAAACAAGGCTGCCCATTGTCATCATTAGTATTTAATATTTATTAGAAATGTTAGCTTTAGCAGTAAGAGAAGAAAAAGAGATTAAAGGAATTAGAGTAGGTAATGAGGAAACCAAATTATCACTCTTTGCAGATGACATGATGGTATATTTAGAGAACCCTAAAGTCAACTAAAAAACTACTAGAAACAATTCACAACTTTAGCAAAGTTGCAGGATACAAAATAAATCCACATAAATCATCAGCATTTTTATATATTACCAACAAAGTTCAGTAGCAAGAGATACAAAAAGA
>JAJPUD010013824.1:0-19023 GCA_023553655.1 Myrmecobius fasciatus | reverse complement strand
CTACCCATGAGCACTTAATATTTTTCCAATTGACTAGGTCTGATCTTATTTGTGTGGAAAGTGTTTTGTAGTTCAGTTCGTATAGTTTCTGACTTTTCCTTGGCAGATAGTTTCCCAAATATTTTATATTATCATCTGTTATTTGGAATGGAATTTCTTTTTGTATCTCTTGCTGCTGAACTTTGTTGGTCATATATAAAAATGCTGATGATTTATGTGGATTTATTTTGAGTCCTGCAACTTTACTAAAGTTGTGGATTGTTTCTAGTAGTTTTTTAGTTGAGTCTCTAGGGTTCTCTAAGTATACCATCATGTCATCTGCAAAAAGTGATAATTTGGTTTCTTCATTACCTACTCTAATTCCTTTTATCTCTTTTTCTTCTCTTATTGCCAAAGCTAACATTTCTAATACAATATTAAATAGTAATGGTGACAGTGGGCAGCCTTGTTTCACTCCTGATCGTATTGGGAATGGTTCTAGTTTGTCTCCACTATATATGATGCTTGCTGATGGTTTTAAGTAGATGCTACTAATCATTTTAAGGAAAAACCCATTTATTCCTATGCTCTCTAGTGTTTTTAATAGGAGTGGGTGTTGAATTTCAAGGGAATTAATGAAAAAAAGGCTGATGAAGGTTGCCTTGCTGTACCAGATCTAAAACTATATTATAAAGGAGTGGTCATCAAAACCATTTGGTACTGACTAAGAATTGGAGTAGTCCATCAGTGGAATAGGATTGGATCAAAGGACAAACCAGGAAATAGCTATAGCAGTCTAGTGTTTGATAAACCCAAAGACCCTAGCTTTTGGGATAAGTACTCACTATTTGACAAAAATTGCTAGAAAAATTGGAAACTAGTATGGAAGAAATTAGGGCTTGACCCACACCTAACACCACATACCAAGATAACATCTAAATGGGTTCATGGTTTAGATATAAACAATGATATTCTAAGCAAATTAGAGGAACATAGCATAGTTTACCTCTCAGACCTGTGGAGAAGGAAGGAATTTGCGAACAAAGAACTGGAATTCTTAATTGAACACCAGATAGATAATTTTGATTATATTAAGTTAAAAAGTTTTTGTACAAAGAAAACTAATGCAGACAAGATTAGGAGGGAAACAATAAATTGGGAAATCATCTTTACATTTAAGGGTTCTGGTAAAGGCCTCATTTCTAAAATATATAGAGAATTGTCTCATATTTATAAGAATTCAAGCCACTCTCCAATCGATAAATGGTCAAAGGATATGAACAGAAAATTTTTAGATAATAAAATTAATACTATTTCTAGTCATATGAAAAGGTGCTCTAAATCACTATTGAGCAGAGAAATGCAAATTAAGACAACTCTGAGATACCACTACACACCTGTCAGATGGGCTAAGATGACAGGAAAAGATAGTGATGGGTGTTGGAGGAGATATGGGAAAACTGGGACACTGATACATTGTTGGTGGAACTGTGAACTGATTCAACTATTCTGGGGAGCAATTTGGAACTATGCTCAAAAAGTTATCAAACTGTGCATACCCTCTGACCCAGAAGTGTTTCTATTGGGCTTACATCCCAAGGAGATCTTAAAGGAAGGAAAGGGACCCACATGTGCAAAAATATTTGTGGCAGCCCTTTTTGTAGTGGCTAGAAACTGGAAACTGAATGGATGCCCATCAATTGAAGAGTGGCTGAATAAATTATGGTATGTGAATATTATGGAATATTATTGTTCTGTAAGAAATGATCAGCAGGATGATTTCAAAGAGTTCTGAAGAGACTTGCATGAACTGATGCTAAGTGAAATGAGGAGAACCAGGAGATCAATATACACGGTAACAACAAGACTATACCATGATCATTTCTGAAGGTCATGCTTCTCTACAACAATGGGATATTTCAAACCAGCTCCAATTATTCAGTGATGAAGAAAGCCATATACACCCAGAGAAAGGGATCTGAATGTGGAACACAACCTAACTTTTTCATGCTCTCTACTGATGTTTGCTTGGATTATGTTTCCTTTCTCAGATTTTTTTTTCTTGTAGATCTGATTTTTCTTGTGAAACAATATAATTTTATAAATATGTATAAAAACATTCTGAAGGGAAAAAAAAGAATTTAAAACACAAAGGGCTAATTTTGTTTTCAGGCCTAGGAACAAGCTTACGCACAGGCAAGATAGTAGAAGAAAATTACACGTCTTTGACTAAACTGGAAGTCATTATAAAAATCTAGAGAAAACACACACAGGTCTTTCTTCTTCTTTTGTTGTGGCTATGCTAGAGGCTGCATCAACCCTTTTTCTGTGGCTCTTTTCCTGATTTCATATCTCTCTTTGTGACACTCTCTTTTCTTGTGGCTAGTCAAAGAACCACATCATTTTTGTTGGATCTGGTCCTGAGTCAAGCCTGACATCAACATGGTCTCTTGGGCTCCCTTTTTTGTTGGACAGTCACTTTTTCTTTTTCTGACTCCTGTACTTGGTTTGGAGCTGATAAACCATGGAACTTAATTCTAAGACAGCTCCCAAAGTTCCTCAAACAAGTATTGATTTCTAAAGTAGTTTTTTCTTCTTTGTGGAAATATTGTATGACTGCATCTTGAGGGTGATTAAAATAAATTTTTATTGATATCATGTTTTAATATTTCTCCCAAATTTTAATTTTATTTCTCCTAAATAATATTTGTCTTAAATTTCTCCAGAGATCATTCCTCCTATTCTTTCTAGAAAGCCATATCATGTAGTAATGAATTTTTGAAGAGATAGAAATAAAAAAAAGAAAGAATCAAAAAAGCATAAAATATGCTAAAACTATCTAAAATATATGCAATATTCACTCCTAAGTACATTCTATCTCTACAAAAGAGTCTTTTCATCTCTCTCCTTTAGGGTCAGGTTTATTCTTTATAATCCCATAACATTAATTTTTTGTTATTTTATAGTTTTCTTCCCATGTCCATTGTTATCTTGGTTCTCTTTAATTCTCTGTACATATTCATGCAGGTCTTTCCATTTTTCTCTGTATTCATTTTATCTGTCCTTTCTTATAGCACAGAAATCTTTGATTAAATTCATCTAGTTGAGCTTGTCACTGTCAAGTGGACATTTGCTTTGTTTCTAATTGTTTGCCTGGCAGTTTAATCTGAGAAAGGACTTCAGTGTTCTGTACCTTGTCTTTCTAGGTAATCATTGGAATCTTCCTATGACAATTCAGATGGAATTGGTTCAGTTTCCTAAAATGGTGCTGGTGTACTGTACAGATTTTACAGATATACACAAAGAGTCAGCACAATGGCTCTGTAGACCTTCAGTTTGGTAGGCAGCCTAAGATCTTTTCTCTCCTCTAACAATGCATGAGTCAACTCATTAATACTGCAAAGGTAAGTGAACTTATCCACAGTATTCAAAACTCCATTTGCTGTAACTGGATTCATGTATGAATGTTGAGTATTGGTTGGTGGAGAACCTGTTTTTTTTTTTTTTTTTTGGTGTTGTTAGATCAAAATTACTACAAGCAGCAGAGAATCAATCCATATTTCCTTACATTTCAGCTTTAGAAACAGCATTGAGTATGCACTCATCTGTGAACAGAAAAGTAATGCACTTCCTTACACCTTAGTCTGTAGCCTTTTCAAGTTAAATTATTTACCATCAGTACAATTCCTAATCCTGATGCAATGTTTGTCCTCATTAAAGGTATCTGACAATATTGCTGAAAACATTACGTTAAACACCAAGGTAGCAAACACAAAGCCAAGCTTTACTCAATCTAAACTCTATTGCAGAGAATGCAACTTCTATGGATTGTCACATTGTCTGAATGCCAAATGTACACTTTGCCTAAAATATTCTTTTATGGAGAATTCATGCAAGGAAGGCACTCACATGGTGTTGAGAAAAAATCAATACAAGCATACCCTCAAGGTCTCTCTGAAGAAATTTGGAATTGATTTTGAGACATAGGAGACACTGGCATGTCCATATATGGCATGCCCATATCAAAAAAAAAAGCACCATGATCTATGAGTAAGCAGAATTGTAGTAGCTTAAAAAATGTTAGATGACCAAATTTAGATACATTTCTGCCCCAAATATTCATATGGACCATTTGTGCCCAACGTGGGGTAAAACATTTTGAGTTTATATTAGTCTGATTAGTCAGAGTCAGACACACTCTAACATGATTCCAACATAGAGAGGTCATTTGGATTCTCTTTGAGAATGAAATGCTATAGAGCGTCACAGATAGTGGAGGAACTCTGGGTGAGGTATAAGACCCTCTAGCCCATACAGGGAACCTGCTGACATGTCTGATTTGGCTCCCCATCCTTGCTAGGGGCATATCAGCCTTCCTGAGAAGTCAGGAGCATGACAACCTCTGTTGTAATTAAAGTAGAGTTATACTAAGTGGCAAAGAGACATCTACACACAATAGCAAATTGTTTATGTGGTTCCACATGTGGAGTATATAATTAGTGCATATGCAGTGTGCCATAGTTATGTAAGGGTAGTAGGGTATATAAGACTGAGAGAATTTGGAATAAACGGACTCCATGTTTGACCATCCATATAAGTTCTACCCCTTCAATCCTCATCCATAATCAGGATTCTGGTTGGTACTAAAATCCTGCAGTGAGCAGGACAGGACATTACATTGTGCAATACCCAATTCTCTTAAAGTAATATATATATAAAGTACTACTATAAATATTTTGATGCATGTGGGCACTTCTATTGCAGCTGTCTCTTTAATGTATGTACCTTGTCATGGAATCTCTAAGTTAAAAAATGTGGACATTTTAGTTACTTTGGATGCAAAATTTCAAATTGTTTCCCCAAATGTTCATATTGATTTATAGCTCTACCAATAATGCATTACTATACCTATCTTTCCCAAACTTCTTCAAAATTGATTCTTCCCATACTTTGCCATTTTTTTCCTAATTTGTTGAGTTGATATGAAACTGCAGGGTTGTTTCTTTTGTATTTCCCTTATTATTAATGATTTGGAACATACATGGTTAGTAGTTTAAATTTCTTTTTCTTTCTCACTTTATAGTATTTTATTTTTTCCAATTACATATATAGTTTTCAACATTCATCTTTGTAAGATTTTGAGTTCTAATCTTGCCCCTCCCTGCCTTTCACCTCAGCATTCCCTAATAGCAAATGATCTGATATAGGTTATACATACACACATAATTAAACATTTTCCATATTGTGAAAGAAAAATCAGAACAAAAAGGAAAAGAAAAGTGAAAATTGTTTGTTTTGATCCTCTTTCGATCTCCACAGTTCTTTCTCTGGATATGGATGGCATTTTCCATCACAAATTTATTGGAATTGGATCATTGTATTGCTGAGAAAAGCTAAATCTGTTATAGTTGATCACCACACAATCTTGGTGCTGCTGTATACAATGTTCTCCTGGTTCTGCTCACCTCACTCAGCATCAGTTCATGTAAGTTTTTTAAGGCTTTTCTGAAATTAATTTGCACATTATTTCTTATAGGACAATAATATCCTGATACATTCATATACTATAACTTAGATTCTGATTTTTAAACTATTCTGATATCCACTTCCATTTTATGGTAGAGTTCATCTCATACACATTCACAGTTATGATTACAAGCTATTTTTTCCATCCTATTTTCCCCTTTTTATATACCTTTCTATCTTCTTTCACCCTTTTCTTCTTCACCTGTGTTTTACTTCTGACCCTTATCTCCCTCTATTTCCCCTTGCTTAAATCAGCCTTTTCCTCTTTCTGTCCTCTTTCCCCTTCTGCCCTATCTCCCTCCCTTCTGCCAGCTTTTCCTTTGCCCTTTTCTTCCCCCTTTCCCCTCCTACTTCTCTATAAGGTAGTATAAAATTTCTGTAACAAACTAAGAGTGTATGTTATTGTATGTATTGCTTGTTATTTATTGCTTATTTGAGCTAAATCCAATGAAATTAGAGTTCAAACAATGCTTATCCTTCTCCTTTTCCTGTACTATAATAGAGCTTTGTGTCTCTTCATGTGGTATAATTTATCTCCTTCTGCATTTCTTTTCCTCTTTTCCCAGCTTAATTCTTTTTCCATAACTTAATTTCTTTTTTATATCGTTACATCAAAGTCAACTTATACCCATACCCTTTGTCTATGTATAGCCCTTCTAACTACCCTAATAAAGATACAATTCTCAAGAGTTACAAATATCATTTCCCTTGTAAGAATGTAAACAATTTAACCTTTAAATAACATTTTTCTTTCCTGTTTAACCTTTTTATGATTCTCTTGAGTCTTGTATTTGAAAATTGAATTTTCTGTTTTGTTCTGGTCCTCTCATCAGAAATGATTGAAAGTCCCCTATTTCATTCAAAATTTATATTTTCCCCAGAAAGACTGTGCTCAAATTTTCTGAGTAGTTGATTCTTGCTCTTTTATCTTCCAGAATATCGTATTCCAAACCCTCCAATCCTTTAAAGTAGAAGCTGCTAAGTCCTAATTAATTCTGATTGTGACTCCTTAATATTTTAGTTGTTTCTTTTTGGGTTCTTACAGCATTTCCCCCTTGATGTGGTAATTCAAAATAAAATTTTCACAATGATTGCATGTCAATGAAATCAACAATAAAAAAGGAAGAAATCATTATCACCACTATCATTGCCAATGCCATCACCAATGTAAAACCTGGATCCAAATATACCATGCTTGTACTCACTATTAGATTTAAAGCTCACATCTTTTCTTTCTGCTTAATGTCTCCTGAATCCAAATTTCACATTATGACCTACTTTTAGACATTTTAAACTAGATGCCCTGGATATTTCTCAAACTTATCATATGCATGGGTTCTAATTCTCTTTCCAGGTTCATTATATTTTACTCTATTTCCTATACTTTTTTGTACAACATCAAATTGGCTTTTTTGGTATTTCCTCAAACATAGCATTCCATCTATCCTTTTGCCCTTTCATATCAGCCATCTGTCATGTCTGGAATTAACTCCCTTTTCCTTCGACCTTATGGAATTGTTGACTGCTTTCAAGATACAGCTCAAGTAGGACTTTTTTTTTCTTTTTGCTGAGGCAACTGAGGTTAAGTGACTTGCTCAGGGTCATACAGCTAGAAAGTCTCAAGTGTCTGAGGTCAAATTTGAACTCAGGTCCTCCTGACATCAAGGTTGGTGCTTTATCCACTGCACCACCTAGTTGCTCCTCAAGTAGAACATTTTTATAATGCCTTCCCTGTTTCTGTCATCTGATTGCTATATCTTCCTCCTTTCAACAACCTTATATTTATTTTAAATGTATTCTACATATTTATTCTATACAGTCAAGAACATGCTAGTTCAGGGGCAGCTAGGTGGCTGAATAGATCGAACACAAGCCACCTTATGCTCTATCCTGGGCAGATCACAAAAAAAAGAAAAAAAAAGAATATGCTAGTTCACTTCATACCTGATTATGAGTACCAGTTGTTAAATTTTCAGTGTGAGGTTTTATATCCCAGAAATTAGAAAATACTATGAATCAAGGCTTGATTTATTGTTTTGTCGATTATTTATACTTCAGAAACTTATGGAGAAAAATGGTAGTAGCATATGTTAAACTTAAAACTGTGCTGTATAGGGGGAATACAGTAACATGATCACTGACTAAATCACTGTGTCACCCTTAGAAAACTTCCAATCTGGTAGACATATGGACCAAGCAGTAGAGAACTAGAAGAAGGTGTAAGAAAATTTAACAAAGGTAAGTGCTAGGGGCAGCTAGGTGGTGCAGTGGATAGAGCACCAGCCCTGAAATCAGGAGGATCTGAGTTCAAATTTGTCTCAGATGCTTAACACTTTCTAGCTGTATGAATGTGGGCAAGTTACTTAACCCCAAATGCCTTGACAAACAAACAAACAAACCAAAGGTAAGTGCTATAAGGTATCCATAACAAAGTACTATGTGATATTACAGGAGAAAGATTGTTAACTTTGGAAATCTTGGGAGTCTTCTTGAAGGAGAAGCATTTATGTTGGGTTTTAAGAGTTAGATAGAAAATAAAGGAAATACTACCATGTCTCCAATAATAAAATACACAGATTTATGCATTAGAGGTTTTAATGATAATTTAACTTACATTGGTCCTTCAATAAAATGTATGTTAAAGAATCTCAGACAAGCAATGTTGACTGCTATTTGACAAGATTCTTGATCTCAGGTGAGAAGAATTGCTAAGCTTTCATCTCACTGGAACATTCTTCTGTTGATCATATGCCCTAAGGGAAGAGGCAAAGAGTTGCACCAGGACAGCCTTTATCTAGACCCATGTAAGGCAACTACCCTGTCCTGATGCCCATCTAATCTCCTACCTAAGAAATAGAGAACTTCTGGGGCAAAGAGAAATAACTTTTCTATTGACTGCAGCCCTGCCATCTTCTTCTGTGTCTGTCTCAACACAATTAAGTAAAACCATCTGATATAATGATTATTTCCAAAAATTTATATGGAGATTTTCTATCCTTTGAGGGTCACTTTTACTGATGCTTTGGGTTCCCCAGAGAAAAGTTGATTAGCTACATCTTCGCCTGAGGGTTGACATGGATACCTCTGATGAGTAATGGGACTGTTCTCTATTATTAACAACTCAATATCCCATTATGGTATATTCTCCTAAATATCATTTACCCCTGACTATAACTCCACCATCATTTAACCAATTGAAGTTGATCAGTTTCTCAAAAGTAATGCAGACAAGATTAAAAGGAAAGCAATGAATTGGGAAAACATTTTTACATTCCAGGGTTCTGATAAAGGCCTCATTTCTAAAATATATAGAGAATTGACTCAAATTTATAAGAATTCAAGCCATTCCCCAACTGATAAATGGTCAAAGAATATGAACAGACAGTTTTCAGATGAAGAAATCAAAACCATTTCTAATCATATGAAAAGGTGCTCTAAATCACTATTGATCAGAGAAATACAAATTAAGACAACTCTGAGGTACCCCTATACACCTCTCAGATTGGCTAAGATGACATTGGAAGATAATTACAAATGTTGGAAGGGATATGGGAAAGCTGGGATACTACATTGTTGGTGGAATTGTGAACTGATACAACCATTCTGGAGAGCAATTTGAACCTACGTTCAAAAGGTTATCAAACTGCATACCCTTAGATCCAGTGGTGTTTCTATTGGGCTGGTATTCCAAAGAGATCATAAAGGAGGGAAAGTGACCCACATGTGCAAAAATGTTTGTGGAATCCCTTTTTGTAGAGGCAAGAAACTGGAAATTGAGTGGATGCCCATCAATTGGAGAATGGCTGAATAAGCTATGGTTTATGAATGTTATTATGGTATTTGAATGGAATATTGTTGTTCTATAAGAAATGATCAGCAAGATGATTTCAGAAAGTCCTGGAGAGCCTTATATGAACTGATGCTAAGTGAAATGAGCAGAACCAGGAGATCATTGTACATGGCAACAACAAGATTATACTAAGATCACTTCTGATGGATGTGACTCTTTTCAACAATGAGACATTTCAGGCCAGTTCCAATGATCTTGTGATGATAAGAGCCATCTACATCCAGAGAGAGGATTGTGGGAACTGTGTATGGATCACAACATAGCATTTTCACTTCTTTTGTTGATGTTTACTTGAATTTTATTTTCTTTCTCTTTTATTTTTCTTTTTTGATGTGATTTTTCTTGTGCAGCAAGGTAATTATATAAATATGAATGCCTATATTGGATTTACATATATATTTACCATGTTTAACATATATTGGATTACTTGCCATCTAGGGGAGAGACTGGGGGAAGGAGGAGAAAGAGGACACAAAGTTTTACAAGGGTCACTGGTGAAAAATTATTCTTGCATATGTTTTGAAAATAAAAAACTTCAATAAAAAAAAACAAAATTGTGTTACAGTAGTAAGAAAAACATCCATTGAAACACAAAAGAACTTTTTTATTTCCAATTTGTGACAGTAAAAATTGTGACCTTGGATAAATCAATTCAATAATTCAATAAATTCAATAAACATTTATTAACCAAAATAAAGAAATTGAGTTTTTAAAAGAGATATTCTTTGAGTAGATATTGTAAGAATAGAAGAAGTAGAAGTAGCATATTCTCCTTTGAATCCTGGAGGTTTTGGACTTAAATTTGAAATGATTGCTGTAAAGCCTTTGCCTCTTAAGTTTACTTTTGAATATGACAATGTCAAAATACTTTTGTTCCCTTGATTGCAGAAACCAGCATGTTTGTGTTGATAAACTTCTAAGTTTGGCCAAGCAGGTCATTCAGGGCTTTCCTCTTCCAACTTCCACAGAATCTGATAGCTCAACCTCCTAAACACTTTCACACATTTTTCAAGGTTACAATCTTCTCAAATATTCTATTACTTTGGAGCAAGAAAGATTAAACAGAAAACAGAAAGAAACAATAACAGTAATGTTCCTAAAAACCTGTGACTGAGAGAGGGCTAAAACTGTTCCCCCACCAGAAGTCCAATAGAAGTTTGTCCTCTTCACTTAAAAGCAGCCAATCAGGGAAAAAAAAAAATTGAGTCATTACGATATCTTCCATGTATACTTGGATGTTGTTGAGAGGTAATCAAAAAAATCTTTCCTCACCATGCAATATGAGGACAGGAAAATAGAAATAGAATTCTGGCTTATTACTTGAAGAAGAGAATCAGACTCCTTTTATTTTGTGTCATGAGAGCATTCTAGAAATAGACTAATCAAACTCACATGCTCCTGGGGCTCATCTTCCTTTGGCTAGTACCCCATGACATATGCAGCTTTATGTTTTAGGAGTCTCTCATTTTTCTGTTGTGAAGAAAGAGGTATTTTCAGTTATCTGTTCTTCAGTATCATTATTTCTTTTCCTTTTAATTACTCAGTTTAGCTTACCTTTACTGATATTTTCATTAGTATTATTGTATCTATTGTGTATATTGTTCTTTAACTTTCATTTATTTCATTCTTCATTAATTCATTCTTATTAATAATTGCTTACTATACAAATATTTAGTTCATGTCTTTTTGACTGTTCCTCAATTTATGGATATTTATTTTGTTTCTAGACTTTAGATGCTATAAAGAATATTTCTATGAATATGTTACATAATAGATCTTAAATTCTGTCTTTTACTTTCTTGGGGATATATGTAGAGTAGTAAGAACACTGAAGAATGGGAATTTTTCTGTAGCACCAATTCAGAACAATTTCAAAAATATATTAATATGCCTTTCTTCCCCCAGCCCCTCTAGCACTGACAGCTTGCCATTCTTATTCTCTTTGCCAAATCTTAAGGCATGAGATTTGCACCTCAAAAATATTTTAATTTGAATTTTTCTTTCTCAGTGATTTGGTGAACATTTTTATATTATCTTTGATGAATGATGTTCATTCTTTTTGAAAATTTTGTTCTTTCATCTTGTCACTTACCTATTGCCTCTTGGTCTTGTATATTTATGCCAACTCTCCATTTATTTTGTATATAAAATATTCCTGTATGATAAGTTATGCAATTATTACCCTCACTCAATAGGTTCTTTTCTATATTTATTGATTTTGTTTTTAATATTGGTAATCAAAAAACTATATGTTTTATCTTTTATGATCACTTATAGGCCTTGTTTGATATAGAATACTCTTGAATCGTGATGGTTAAAGGAAACTCCTCTCATTTTTTCCTCTAATTTTTAAACAGTATGGCCTTTTTATATTCAGACTAGCATCCATTTGGAGTTCAATTTGGTATATTGTGAAATATGTAGTTCTAATCCTTATTTCTTCCACAAAATTTTCTAGTTTCCCAGCTAAGAGAACTTTGGTCAATAATTTATGTTCTTGGCTTTATCAAACATTTATTTTTTTATTGCTTTCGGATACTACGCTCCAGTGATTTTATTTTCTGTTTGATAAAGCATTTAACTTCAGCTTTTAGATAATATAGATCTAACTTAAAGTAAGATAAGAGACAGACAGGCAGATGAACAAACTGGGAAAGAGAGAGTGGGGGGCAGACACGTACATAGAGAAAAGCAGAGAAAGACAGAAACAGAGAGAGATAGAGAAACAGAGAGACAGAAACAAAGAGAATCAGAGAGAGACAAATATAAACAAACAGATAGAGACAGAAACACAGAGAGAGTAAATTGTGGAATTAGGTATCTCACAATCTGACATTTTGGAGTTAGTCCTCCCACAAGGTCTTAGTTCAAAATTCTACCCATTCTAGAAGAACATAATCAAGTCTCTTTTCTTTCATGACTACCACAGAATATAATAATTATTTTTATTCACCGAGCTTTCTGAAGACACAGAACTAAAATATTAGAAACCATTAGTCCAACCTTCTTTATTTATTTCTGAGGAACTGAAGTACAAGAAGAGAAACATTTAGCCCCAAATCATTTATTCAATAGTAGAATGAAAATGAATCTTTAGTATTCTAACTGTACCATTTCATAATAAACTCTCACACCATAACTGTCTAGTTATCTATTTATGTGACACACACACACACACACACATATATATATCCACACATACACACACACATATATATGTCCATATGGTATTCCTTCAAATCAAAGAACTGACTAATATCTCTCCAATATTACTTAAACAATTAGTGTCAATTAACATTTACCAAGAAATATTTACTAATAAGGTATACCAAGTGAAATGACTCCCCAAACCCAGTTTTAGTTTTATATTCCTAAGTCCTTAGTGAGAATAGGCTCAAACTTTAAAGTATCATATTATAGCAATGATACTCATATTTTATCTTTTTTTTTGTCTTGAACAGCCTTCTTTACTATCATTCCTCTTTCCTTCCCTCCAGTCATTTCTTCTCTCTCCCCCCTCCCCTAAACAAAGCATTGCAAGTTATCCAGATTTCAGGAAGGGTAAAGGGGTAATTGGATTAGTAAAAATGTTATTTCTCTCTCTTTTTTTAATACATTTTAGAAATAATCAGATTTTTCTCTGTGTCTTTTCTCCTCTGTTCCCATCTCTTTGCCTTTGTTTCTATTTCAGAGGTTAAGATAAAAGAGGGCTAAGAAGTGAAAAAGAGAAACTATCAAGAAAATGTAGTCCCATAAAAATAAGAAATGATTTTGGACAAACAAAGGAATGCATTCTAGTGTCAAGTGAAAATAAGGATAACAAAGAAAATTAGCATAGATTCAAGGTAAAGGATGAATTAAGGAGGGAGCTGACCAGGGTAGGGGGCATTTTCAGGCCTGCCTAAGGGCTCCATGGAATGTTATAGAGTTCTTATTTGAAGAAACATTACATGAATCTAAACTTTAATCATGAAAAACAAAACAAACAAAACACCACCACTCTATTCATCATACTATATGGATGAGTATATCGTTGACCAATTATAGAACAGAATTAGGCATCACAAACCACTTGTCATAATAGCAACTCTGTTCTCAAAATTGGCTCAATAAATATATCTCTTGGGCTCCCTTTCTGCATGGAATAAAACAGGAAGAATAACTGGCTAACCTGTCTTTGCAGAATTATGGGAGAAAAAATATTCAAAAAATTAATTAGATCTTATCTACTATTATGATTGAATTGATTTGATCTAATCTATTATTATGACATTATTAAAAAATCACATTATAATACTCAATCTCTCTCTCTCTTTCACACACACACACACACACACACACACACACACACACACACACACACACACAGAAGCAAATCTTACTGACATACTGTGGTCAAAAAGAGATTCCCTATTCAAGTTCCATTACCCTAGAGGAACTGGTGAAGTAAACGTTTTAGTAAGCAAAGTGACCTTTTGAATGAGACTACAGCAGGATTAAAATATCCTTCAAAACATCCTGGATGAAATGTTAAACAGCCCTGAAAATAATAGTGAGCTATTTGTGAGTTTGTATTTGCTGTTGCTATTTGGGCAGCCATTTCTCCATTTAGAATTTAGTTGGTTTAAGTAGAACTGTGTTTGGCTAATGTGAAATAAACTCCAGTTACCACATGTCTATGTGGCAAAGGCTTCCCTGGGTGATTCTGGAAATGCTGTCTATGTCTACTTTCATTCTTCTCGGAAAATTTATTAAATCATTTTTAATGCCTCAAGCAAATTCCAGTTAACCTGCAGAAGGGTCACATGTGACTATGTGAAGAGATTTCCTTTCTAGAAGGACTATTTGCACTAGAAAAACAAAATCTATGTAAATTAGGGGTATTGGTTGAAATCATGTGATGAATCCCACACATTTTACTAAGTGTGGTCTCCAAAGCATTCATTTGGCCTCCTGTTGACTTTTTGTCTTAGTTTGCATAGCTCTGGCTGAAATCATATGGCCATGCTGGAGTCTCTAACAAAATCAGTGTATTTCATCTGACATTATTACATATAGGGTTGTGAGGTTTTGTGGTTTCTTCATCAAACATGTAGTTAAATGTTACAAAATGAAACCATAAAAACCTTGTCTGGGAAAAATTCATGGCTCTACAAAGGCACCAAATATGCTTTAAAGATTTGAAAGAGTTCAAGAAGAATAGAAGGGGTTCATTTTGAAAGTCAACTGGTTTTTTAAAGATTTTAATAGAAATATAGCAAGTTTTTAAAGTTGAAAATGATTTTATGGCTCAAAATAATAGAAAAATATTTTACTGGGTGCTGGTTTAAAAAATCTTTTTTTTAAATTTTATTTTATTTGCAAAACATATATATGGGTAATTCTTCAACATTAACCCTTACATAGCTTTCTGTTACAAATTTTTTACCCCAACTCCCCACCCCTCCCCTAGATGGCAGGATATCCACTACATGTTAATTATGTTAAAATACTTGACAAATTGAATATATGTATACATATTTCCAAACATCATTGTTGTGCAAGAAAAATTTTATCTACACGAAAGACATATCAGATAAAGGAAACACAATGTAAGCAAATATCAATCAAGAGTATGAGAATGTTATGTTGTGGTCCGAATTTCACATCTCTCTCTCTGAGTGTATATGGCTTCATTCAGTGAACAATTGGAAGTGGTTTGAAACATTTCATTGTTGAAGAGAGCCATGTCCATCAGAATTGATCGTCATATAGTATTGTTGTTGCCGTGTATAATGATCTCCTGCTTCTGCTCATTTCACTCAGCATCAATTCATGCAAGTCTCTCCAGGCCTCTCTGAAATCGTCCTGCTGGTCGTTTCTTACAGAACAATAATATTCCATAACATTCATATACCATAATTTGTTCAGCCATTCTCCAATTGAAGGGCATCTATTCAGTTTCCAGTTTCTAGCCACTACAAAAAGGGCTGCCACAAACATTCTTGCACATGTGGGGCCCTTTCCTTCCTTTATGATTTCTTTGGGATATAAGCACCAATAGAAATACTGCTGGGTCAAAGGGTATGCACAGTTTGATAACTTTTTGAGCATAGTTCCAAATTGCTCTCCAGAATGGCTGTACCGTTCACAGCTCCACCAACAAAGCATCAGTGTCCCAGTCTTCCCACATCCCCTCCAACATTCATCATTAACTTTTCCTGTCATTTTAGCCAATCTGACAGGTGTGTAGTGGTACCCCAGAATTGTCTTGATTTGCATTTCTCTGATCAATAGTGCTTTGGAGCACCTTTTCATATGACTACAAATAGTTTTAATTTCATCCTCTGAAAATTCTTTGTTCATATCCTTAGACCATTTATCAATTGGAGAATGGCTTGTATTTTTATAAATATGAGACAATTCTCTATATATTTTAGAGATGAGACCTTTACCAGAACCCTTAAATGTAAAGATGATTTCCCAATTTATTGCTTCCCTCCTAATCTTGACTGCATTGGTTTTGTTTGTACAAAAACTTTTTAACTTAATATAGTCAAAGTTATCTATCTGGTTTTCAATTAGGAGATCCAGTTCTTCTTTGGACATAAATTTATTCCATCTCCATAGGTCTGAGAGGTAAACTATATTACATTCCTCTAATTTACTTATAGTATCACTCTTTATATCCAGATGATGAACCCATTTAGATCTTATCTTGGTATGTGGTGTTAGATGTGGGTCAAGCCCTAATTTCTTCCACACTAGTTTCCAATTTTCCCAGCAGTTTTTGTCAAATAGTGAGTATTTATCCCAGAAGCTGGGGTCTTTGGGTTTATCAAAGACTAAATTGCTATAGTTATTGCCTAGTTTGTCTTGTGATTCTACCCTATTCCACTGATCGACTGCTCTATTTCTTAGCCAGTACCAAATTGTTTTGATGACCACGGCTTTGTAATATAGTTTTAGATCTGGTACAGCAAGTCCACCATCATCAGCCTTTTTTTTTTTTCATTAATTCTCTTGAAACTCTTGACCTTTTGTTCTTCCAAATGAATTTTGCTGCTATTTTTTCTAGATCTGTAAGATAGTTTCTTGTGAGTTTAATTGGTATGGCACTAAATAAGTAAATTAGTTTGGGTAGCATTGTCATTTTTATTATATTCACTCAGCCTACCCATGAGCATTTAAGTTTTTCCAATTGACTAGGTCTGATTTTATTTGTATGGAGAGTGTTTTGTAGTTTAGTTCATATAGTTCCTGACTTTCCTTTGGAAGATAAATTCCCAAATATTTTATACTATCAACAGTTATTTTTAATGGAATTTCTTTTTGTATCTCTTCCTGCTGAACTTTATTGGTAGTATATAAAAATGCTGTTGATTTATGTGGATTTATTTTGTATCCTGCAACTTTGCTAAAGTTGTGAATTGTTTCTAGTAGTTTTTTAGTTGAGTCTTTAGTGTTCTCGATGTATATCATCATGTCACCTGCAAAGAGTGATAGTTTGGTTTCCTCATTACCTACTCTAATTCCTTTAATCTCTTTTTCTTCTCCTACTGCCAAAGCTAACATTTCTAAGACTATATTAAATAATAATGGTGACAGTGGACAGCCTTTTTTCATGTCTGATCTTACTGGGAATGGTTCTAGTTTGATTCCATTACATATGATGCTTGCTGAAGGTTTTAAGTAGATACTACTAATATTTTTTTAAGGAAAAGCCCATTTATTCCTATACTCTCCAGTGTTTTTAATAGGAAAGGGTGTTGGATTTTATCGAATGCTTTTTCTGCATCTATGGAGATAATCATATGGTATTTGTTAGTTTGGTTATTGATATAATTGATTTTGCTAATAGTTTTCCTAATATTGAACCAGCCCTGCATTCCTGGTATAAATCCTACTTGGTCATGGTGTATTATCCTGGGGATGACTTTCTGTAATCTCGTTGCTAGAATCTTATTTAAAATTTTTGCATGAATATTCATTAGGGAAATGGGTCTATAGTTTCCTTTCTCAGTTTTCTCCCTACCTGGTTTAGCTATCAGTACCATATCTGTGTTATAGAAGGAATTTGGTAGTATACCTTCTTTCCCTATTTTTTCAAATAGTTTATATAGTATTGGGATTAATTGTTCTTTGAATGTTTGGTAGAATTCACATGTAAATCCATCTGGACCTGGAGATTTTTTCTTAGGGAGTTGATTAATAGCTTGTTCTATTTCTTTTTCCAAAATAGGGTTATTTAAATAATTTATTTCCTCTTCTGTTAACCTTGGAAATCTATATTTTTGTAGATATTCCTCCATTTCATTTACATTATCAAATTTATTGGCATAAAGTTGGGCAAAGAAACTCCTAATTATTATTCTAATTTCCTCTTCATTGGAGGAAAGTTCTCCCTTATCATTTTTGAGACTAACAATTTGATTTTCCTCTTTCCTTTTTCTAATCAAATTAACTAAAGGCTTATCTATTTTGTTGGTTTTTTCATAAAAACAACTCTTAGTTTTATTTATTAATTCAATAGTTTTCTTATTTTCAATTTTATTGATCTTCCCTTTAATTTTCAGAATTTCCAATTTGGTATTTAATCGAGGTTTTTAATTTGGTCTTTTTCTAGCTTTTTTAATTGTAAGCCCAGGTCATTGATCTTCTCTTCCTCTATTTTATGCAAGTAAGCATTTAGAGATATAAAATTACTCCTTATCACCACTTTAGCCGTGTCCCACAAATTTTGGTATGTTGTCTCATTATTGTCATTCTCCTGGATGAAATTTTCGATTGTGTCTATAATTTGCTCTTTTACCCATTCATTCTTCAGGATTAGATTACTTAATTTCCAATTAACCTGTGGTCTATTTTCTCCTGGCCTTATATTGCATGTGAGTTTTATTGCATCATGATCTGAGAAGGATGCATTTACTATTTCTGTTTTTCTGCATTTGATTTTGAGGTTTTTATGCCCTAACACATGATCAATTTTTGTATAAGTTCCATGAACCCCTGAGAAAAAAGTATACTCCCTTCTATCCCCATTCAATTTCCTCCAGAGATCTATCATACCTAACTTTTCTAGCCTTTTGTTTACCTCCCTAACTTCTTTCTTTTCGATTTTGTGATTTGATTTATCTAATTCTGAGAGAGCAAGGTTGAGATCGCCCACTAGTATAGTATTACTGTCTATTTCTCCTTGCATCTCTCTTAACTTCTCCTCTAGGAATTTGGATGCTATACCACTTGGTGCATATATGTTTAGTATTGATACCACTTCATTGTCTATGATACCCTTTAATAAAATATAGTTTTCTTCCTTATCTCTTTTAATTAGATCTATTTTTGTTTTTACTTGATCCGAGATAAGGATTGCTACCTCTGCCTTTCTTTGTTCACCTGAAGCATAGAAGATTCTGCTCCAGCCCTTTACCTTCACTCTCTATGTATCTCTGTGTTTTAGATGTGTTTCTTGTAAACAACATATTGTAGAATTCTGGCTTTTAATCCAGTCTGCTACCCGCTTCTGTATTATGGGAGAGTTCATCCCATTCATATTCACAGTTGAAATAACTATATCTGTATTCCTGCCATCTTATTTACCCAGAGTTATGATTTTCTCTTCCCTTTCCCCTCTCTCCCTTCCCCCCTCCCCAGTACTTTATTTTTGATGACCACCTCCCTCCAACAGT
>JAJPUD010013823.1:7677-42787 GCA_023553655.1 Myrmecobius fasciatus | reverse complement strand
AACATCAATCAAGGAGTATGAGAATGTTATGTTGTGGTCCACATTTCGCATCCCTCTCTCTGGGTGTATATGGCTTACTTCAGTGAACAATTGGAGGTGGTTTGAAACATTTCATTGTTGAAGAGAGCCATGTCCATCAGAATTGATCGTCATATAGTACTGTTGTTGCCGTGTATAATGATCTCCTGGTTCTGCTCATTTCACTCAGCATCAGTTCATGTAAGTCTCTCCAGGCCTCTCTGAAATCATCTTGCTGGTCATTTCTTACAGAACAATAATATTCCATAATATTCATATACCATAATTTATTCAGCCATTCTCCAATTGAAGGGCATCTATTCAATTTCCAGTTTCTAGCCACCACAAAAAGGGCTGCCACAAACATTCTTGCACATGTGGGGCCTTTTCCTTCCTTTATGATTTCTTTGGGATATAAGCCCAATAGAAATGCTGCTGGGTCAAAGCTGTATCCGTTCACAGCTCCACCAACAATGCATCAGTGTCCCAGCCCTCCCACAACCCCTCCAACATTCATCATTAACTTTTCCTGTCATTTTAGCCAATCTGACAGGTGTGAAGTGGTATCTCAGGGTTGTCTTGATTTGCATTTCTCTGATCAATAGTGATTTGGAGCACCTTTTCATATGACTATAAATAGTTTTAATTTCATCCTCTGAAAATTGTCTGTTCATATCCTTTGACCATTTATTGATTGGAGAATGGCTTGAATTTTTATAAATATGAGACAATTCTCTATATATTTTAGAGATGAGACCTTTATCAGAACCCTTAAATGTAAAGATGATTTCCCAATTTATTGCTTCCCTCCTAATCTTGTCTGCATTGATTTTGTTTGTACAAAAACTTTTTAACTTAATATAGTCAAAGTTATCTATCTGGTTTTCAATTAAAAGTTCCAGTTCTTCTTTGGACATAAATTTATTCCATCTCCACAGGTCTGAGAGGTAAACTATATTATGTTCCTCTAACTTGTTTACAAAATCACTCTTTATATCCAGATCATGAACCCATTTAGATCTTATCTTGGTATGTGGTGTTAGATGTGGGTCAAGCCCTAATTTCTTCCACACTAGTTTCCAGTTTTCCCAGCAGTTTTTGTCAAATAGTGAATACTTATCCCAAAAGCTGGGGTCTTTGGGTTTATCAAAAACCAAACACAATCTACTTTTAAGACTACCAGTTGTGGCCTGATTTGCTTTTCTGGACATTGAAGACATCAAAGTTTTACTTTATTTTTAATCAAGTTCTCCAGGGCAATGATGATAATCTCAGTGAGATGGAGGCTTATCTGAGTAGGTCTAGGGAATTAGGCTTCTTTTAAAAGTTAAACTTTTCTTTACTGACCCTCTCATAGTACACTAAGTGCTAATAGTTGAAGTACTCAAAAGAAAAGGAAAATTTAGCAGAAACACTTGGCTGCCTATAAAGCTTCCTTCTGTTTGGCTTTAGCTTATTCTCTTAAAAGCACAACCAGTATTCAAACACTTTTTTTTGTTTCTGTCTTAATTTGAAAAAAAATTGCTGCTTGAATTCAGAGGGTTAACAAAGAAATGACAATCAATTTACATTGTCAAAATCCTTTTTCATGTTGGTCAAGATGGCTTTTCCAACAATATTCCTTCATATTGATAAAGGTAATGGCTTACTGTTTGCAGTACTTTTTAAATGTCTATTTCATTGCTGAGAATGTTTTTATACTAGAGTAATTGGGGAGTGGTATTGGCCATAGCAACTTGATGTGCAAACTCTTGGACAAGGCCTTAGGTTTAGGTTCACTTCAAAAGAGAGGAATAAACAATAAATGAATAAATATCTTAGATTTTAATCAAAAGCTTCTTTTCAGCTCAGAAACTCCAGAGTAAGATGGGGAAATGAAAAATGAGTACCACAAAAGTTATTGAGATTTTATTGCTTTCCAGAAAAACTGAAGCGTTGGCTTTTTTACATAAGAAAGGTTTATAATGATCAAGACCTTCCCATGTGATTTAAAACTGTTTATAATAATCCTGCTCATGGGGAATTGATTTTTTTCCTCCCTCCCAAAGCAGCATTATCAAATGAGCTGACTTTGCTGTGACTTGATGAAGAAAGGGAAGAGCAAAGAAATAAGTTATATAAAGTCCAGTTATAAGAAGAAAGAATTCTGGGAGACTTGTAAAACAAGTTTCCTTTCTTGATCCAAATGGTCACAGTGTCTTTTTAGCCCTCCTCCCATCAAGTGGGAAATTACAATTGCATCGATGCCCTCCAGTTAAACATTTGCCAAGGTAACAGATGGCTGATATCACCTGCCACCTTGACCTCATGGTCCCCTGGCCTGTCAATCAGTTTTGGCATCTCTAGGGAGAATATACTGTCTTCATCATGCAGTGCAGCACATGTTCAATCATCATCATGGATTTAATATAATAAATATCCAGTTCATGAATATGGGTACAAAATTTCTTCCCTCTTCCCTTCCCCCATGAATGGTCCTACCATTATTTATATAATTCCTGACACCCTCAACTCTATCCATAGAAATGCTGCCTGCACATTGGTAAACGGAGAATCAGAATTTATTGTTCTAACCAATAATCTTAAAGTTCATGACCACTTCCCTCTCTTTTTCTTCCCCCCAGAAAATCCTAATTCTATTTGGAAACTTAACATCTGTCATTAAATATACTAGATAAATGTCACATGAAATGTCTATTGTATCTAGGTGAGATTTATGGTCTTAACTAATACATTTTGATGAATTCTTAAGGTGCAAAACCACACAAATATTTCAGAGATCATTTACTTTGGTGCATAAATCACCAAATTAAAGTGATTAACTTTTTAGGGAAAAAATTGATAACATTAAGGCTAAGATCACCACTAGCACTAGAAATGATATGACGAAGATTTTTGAATAGACACAAAAAGCACTTATAATACAGAGAGCTTGCATTAAAGGATTACTTGGAACCTGATGAGTCTGCATTTGCTGGAATAGAAATCGCTATTCAGTTTATTTTATCCATGGAAATTTAATAGAAGAAGAAATCTGATGTATTTACAAAATCAAGGAACTGGGAGGCCTGTGACCAATACTGAACCATTGATTAGCCATGTGACCTTAGGCATTGAATCTCTATGGACCAGAGTTTTTACAAAATAAAAACAAACAAAAAGGAAAAAAAATTCTTTTTTTTTTTTTCTGGGGAGGCATGGTGTGGTATGAAGAAGTTTAGAAACATAGGACCTGGGTTTGAGTCTCAATCTGTTATTCATTTCCTGTGTGATTTTGGATAAATGTATTGCTATCTCAGTTTTCTCATTTCTCATTTATACTTTCTAAAAAAAAATCTATGGTATTAATTTAGAATCTATGATTCTACTTCTAAAAAAATAATACTTTTCAACAAATTGGGAAATCATCTTTACATTTAAGGGTTCTGATAAAGAACCTCATTTCTAAAATATATAGAGAATTGTCTCATATTTATAAGAATTCAAGCCACTCTCCAATAGATAAATGGTCAAAGGATATGAACAGACAATTTTCAGAGGATGAAATTAAAACCATTTCTAGTCATATGAAAAATTGCTCCAAATCACTATTGATCAGAGAAATGTAAATTAAGATAACTCTGAGGTATCACCTCACACCTGTCAGATTGGCTAAAATGACAGGAAAAGATAATGATGAATGTTGGAGGGGATGTGGGAAAACTGGGATATTGATACATTGTTGGTGGAGCTGTGAACGGATCCAATCATTCTGGAGAGCAATTTGGAACTATGCTCAAAAAGTTATCAAATTGTGCATACCCTTTGACCCAGCAGCATTTCTATTAGGCTTATATCCCAAAGAGATCTTAAAGGAAGGAAAGGAACCCACATGTGCAATAATGTTTGTGGTAGCCCTTTTTGTGGTGGCTAGAAACTGGAAGCTGAATGGATGTCCATCAATTGGAGAATGGCTGAATAAATTATGGTATATGAATGTTATAGAATATTATTGTTCTGTAAGAAACGATCAGCAGGATGATTTCAGAGAGGCCTGGAGAGATTTGCATGAACTGATGCTGAGTGAAATGAGCAGAACCAGGAGATCATTATACATGGCAACAACAATACTATATGATGATCAATTCTGATGGACATGGCTCTCTTCAACAATGAAATGTTTCAAACCAGTTCCAAGTGTTCAGTGAAGAAAGCCATATACACCCAGAAAGAGGGATATGAGATATGGACTACAACATGTCATTTTCATGCTCTCTATCAATGTTTGCTTGCATTGTGTTTCCTTCTTCAGTTATTTTTTTTTGTTCATGTAGATATGGCTGTTCTTGCACAGCAAGATAAGTATGGAAATATGTATACATCTATTCAACTTGTCAAGTATTTTAATATAATTAACATGTAGTGGACTTCCTGCCATCTAGGGGAGGGGAGGGGACTAGGAGGGAAAATTTGTAATGGAAAGCTTTGTAAGGGTCAGTGTTGAAGAACTACCCATACATATGTTATGCAAATAAAAAGCTTTAATAATTTTTTAAATTAAGAAAAAAATAAAGAAAAATTAATGCTTTTAAGTTACTACTAAAGACTTTGTATATGTTCCACATTTTGCATTTTGTTAATAAATTTACTAAATATTCTTGTATCATAATTCATTTTTCATGCATAATCTTGTATTAGAGTATAAAGTATAAAAATAGAGTATAAAAGGAGTATAAACTCCTTGGAAGCAGCAACTATGTCTCATCTGTTTTGTATATTTCCAGTAATTAGTATAGATTTGTACATTGTACATACAATAGGAATGTAATAAATCTTGCATTGTGTACTTAAAGATTTATGATTTTATTGGTGGTTTTATCTGTGGAGCAACATTGTGCATCAATATATATCAATTTTTTTTACATCTGTAGAGGATGCCATCAATTTCTAGAGGATAGTTTCTTCAATTTCAGTAAAATATTACTTCACCTAGCTACTCAATATTCTAGTGATTAGTTTTTCTGAAGTTAGATAGTCCAATGACCATTTGCTCCCTCCCCCATGCTACTCCCCTTAATATTTGTGTCTAAACCAATTTCAAAATATTTCTGCTGTAGTTAGAACATTCAGAATTTGGTGTCAGTGAGCATGAATAAATCAATAAGCATTAATTAAGCACTTACTACATGTCAAGAATTTTGTTCAGTGCTGAGGATACAAAGAAAAAGTAAAAAAAAAATAGTTTCTATGTTTGAGGAGATTATATTCTACAATGGAAGAATACTAGTAATATACAGAATAGCTGACAGATAACCTTAGGGGTTTACCTGTTGGGGGCTGGGACTAAGGTCTAGAAGAACAATAAGAATAGAACTCTGGTGTCACATTAGGCGAGTCTTGAAGTAAGCCTGGGATTTTAAGAATTAGGAATGAAGAGGGAAAGTATTCTAGGAAGGTAAGACAGAAAGTACAAAGGCATGGAAAAGGGAGATGTAGCAATTGTGGATGGGACACATGGTAAAAGGGCTATATTTAAGAACACTTGAAAGGAGAGAAGGGGCTAGACTGTGAAGAACTTGTGCCGAAAGAAATATTTATTCCTAGACAATTAAATAGGATAATTAGGATTCATTGAGTGGAGAAAGGGGAGAAGTAGTTATACTTGTGCTTAAAGAAAAATTATTTGGCAGATGTTTGGAGGAGGGATTGGAGTAAGGAGAGACTTGTGACACTGAATCCAATTAAGAGGTTATTAAAATAGTCTGAGAAAGAGATGATGAGAGCCTGAATTAGGGAAATGATCCTTTGAGTGGAAAAAAAAAGAGAATATATATTTGAGAGGTGAACAGAAGGGAATAACAATACCTAACAACTGATTAGATATATGAGGGTGAATGAAAGTGAGGAGATGAGGAAGACACCAAAGTTGTAAACCTGATTGATGAGAATAGGCATTGATAGTTAAAGGGAAGTTAGAAAAAGTGTTAGATTTGAAGGGAGGTAGTAATAAATTCTGAATGTTTGAGTTTGGGATGTTTATGGACAACTAGTTTGAAATTACTTGGTGATAATGCCATTCTGGGTCTCAGAAAAGACATCTGCATTAGATCTATGGGTCTGAGAATTATCCACATAGATTTGATAATTGAACCCAGAGGAGTTGATAAGATCACCAAGCATGAATGTATAGAAGCAGAGAGAAGAGAATACAGGACAATGTCTTGGAAGATACTTATTTAGTGAATGTGACATAGATAAAAAGATTCAGTAAAGGAAGCTTTGAAGTACTTTGGCAGCTTAAATGTCATAATGAAACATGGAATGGGACCTTAGTGGAAGATGAATGAATCAAAATAAACAAAATATAAAAATATGCTCCTGGGCATGAAAGTTAATAAGAAAATAATTTACTTCTTCCTCACTTCTTATGAGGTCAAATTACAACAGGATAAGAACAAAGGGTACAGAAACAGGGACAATGACAACAAAGCAATCCATAAGCAATGAGAATGATGTCGGGTCTCAGTTTTAAAAACACTATAGCTCTGATGTGAGACTTCACTGGAATTAAGGGTCCATAGTGATTGAGAAGGGATGTGGAAATGATGTAGGATTAATTTATTTGATATAAATAATGTATTCCTTAATTATCTATTACATGATTAAGTATTTCTCTTGTAAATAATTGAAATCATAGGAAGGAGGGAGAAACTGAAAGGTGTATGGGTTTTTATTTTATTTTTTAGAGTTTGTTTGTCAGAGAGAGGTTAATTTGGAATTCAAATAAAGGATATCCCATGTGTAAAGGATAACATAAGAGAATTGAATTTGAATTTTCATTTATTTCTGAGAATAACAGGAAATTCAATGTCTGTCACTTAACAAAATATGTATCTTTAAGGCTGAAGAGGGCAAAATTGAGGAGGGATAATATAAATCAACCAAAAATACTATTTGTAGTATTTCTGTCTGATGCATAGAATGAACATCTGAGATGCAGCACTTTCCATGGTCCTGAAACTCCACTCGTGAAAAACAGAAACCATTAGCTCTTTAAGGCTTAGGTTAACCTGACCTACATAATCAGCACAGATCTTCTGGAATCATAAAATTTGAGGAGATGAAAGAGACTTCAGAGATCAAGTAATCCAACTCCTTTATTTTATTGATGAGGAAACAAGCTTAGAAGTTAACTGACATCTGAAAGTCATAGCTAGTTAGAAGCAGAGATAAAAGAAAAATTTAGGTTTCTAGACCCCAGATCTGTAGACTTTTCCCACTAACAATAACCCCAGAGCTGCATAGAATTTTTCAGCGTATGGAATTCTTTTGCCAATAGCCACTTTGTGAGAGAGATGGCAAATATTATTATATCCATTCTACAGATGAGGAAACAATCTCAGAGAGATTAAGTGGCAAATTTAAGAAGTAGGAAAGACTGGAATCCAATTCTTTTTTCTACTATATCATGTTAGCTAATCTCAAACCTTTTTAAAATTTAACCTTTTTATTAACCTAAGTCTCAGAGAGCTGGGGAAACTTGTTAACTTAGGTAAAAAGATATATTTGACAAGAAGAGACAGAGTTTTTCTGGTTTTTATAATGCTTTCCATCCACTATAGCTATGTTATACAACCTTTTCCTCAAGAGATGTTGAATCTGTAATTCACAAATGTCTACATGAGACAGTTGTATGAAGAACACTGTAATGTTGGTTTTAATGTGTCTTTTTCCATCTCTCTACATTTATTATATAGAGTACAGCTGAATAAAAGAACAAATGTTCTTACCACAACTGGAGAGACAGAAAATATAAGACTGGGATCCAGGAAACAAGGAACTCTGGATGGTTTTGGACAAGTTCTCTGTAATTTGCTTCATAATTAATATCAACTAAGTCATTAAACAGATACATATTTGCCAGTTATATCCCATCATTATGGAAGGTGTCTAATATAGAATATAATAATGAGTGCTCAAGATAGGTGTTAGAGTTCTTCAGTTTCTCTCACTTGTTTATATTTGCTGATTTCATAAAGTCACAGAACTTTACAGAGATATATAATCATTCTAAATTATTTGGTCTAACTGCCCGCTTAGGAGGAAAAATGGATGATAAATGACCATTGTATAGAAACTAGACTGTGATAGTTGGCTAGACAATTCATCAGTACGCATGACTTGTATTAACACAGCCTGTACGTGTTCCATTGGTTTTTCTTCTTTTTTTCTCTTCTAATTTTCTAATAAATTTATTTATTTTAATATATATTGCTTTATGAATCATGTTGGGTGAGAACAATCAGAGCAAAAGGGAAAAACCATGAGACAGATAAGAAAACAGAAAAAAGAAGTGAACATAGCATGTGTTGATTAACATTCGGTCTTCTTAGTTCTTTTTGTGGATGCAAATGGCATTTTCTGTCCAAAGGCAGTGTTCCTTTGGACACTTTGGATCACTGAACTACTGAGAAGAACCAAGCCTTTCACAGTTGATCATTACACATTCTTGCTATTATTGTGTACAATGTATTCCTGGTTATGCTTGTTTCACTCAGCATCAGTTCATGTAAATCTTTCCAGGCATTTCTAAAATCAGTTTGTTCATCATTTTAATAGAAAAGTAATATTCCATTATCTTAGTATACCACAACTTGTTCAGCCAGTTGTTGAGCATTCCCCAGTTGATGGGCATCTAATAATTTTCCAATTCTTTGCTACCACAAAAACCCCTGCTACAAACATTTTTGTACTTGTGGGTCCATTTCCCTCCTTTATGATTTCCTTGGGATGCAGACTCAGTAATGGCACTGCTGGGTCAAAGGGTATGCACATTTTTATAGCTCTGGGCATAATTCCAGATTGCTCTCCAGAATGGTTGGATCATTTCACAACTCTACCAACAATGCATTAGTATCCCAGTTTTCCCACATCTCCTACATTTGTCATCTTTTCCTATCATCTTAGCCAATTTGAGAGGTGTCAGGTGGTACCTCAAAGGTGTTTTAATTTGCATTTCTCTAATCAATAGTGGTTTAGAACTTTTTTCATATAACTATAGATGGCTTTAATTTCATCATCTGAAAACTCTCTCAATATCCTTTGACTATTTATCAACTGGGGAATGACTTGTATTCTTATAAATTTGACATAGTTCTTTATATATTTTAGAAATAAGACTTTTATCAGGAATACTGGCTACAAAGATGTTTTTCCCCAGCTTTGTACTTCTCTTTTAATCTTGTTTCTGCAAACCTTTTAAAATTTAATATAATCAAAATTGTCTATTTTGCATTTCATAATGTTCTCTAATTCTTCTTTGGTCATAAATTCCTCCCTTCTACAAAGATTTGATAAGTAAATTATCCCTTGTTGGTCCATTGATTTTAAAACAATGTCAGAAGACATAGAGGATAGCCCCCTTCCCCACATTTAATTAAGGAGGAGGAAACAGATAAGAGTTATACAAAATGAAAAGAAAAGATATCCACATTTCTGGATCTGTGATATGACTGGAGTGCTTAAGTATCACATAAAATCTTTATGCCTCACTTTCCTTTCCTGTAAAATAAAGGAATTAAGCTGGGTCAATTGTTAATATCATGAATCAATGATTAAGTTCAATAGATTTAAAATAAAATATCATTATTTACCTGGAATGGAGTAAAATTCTTTTCTATTCTTACTGCCACTACCTTAATTTAGATTCTCACTACCTCTCTCCACATACTCTCATAATAATCTTCTAACCCCTCTTTTTATTTATCACAACAAATTGCCCTGGAGCATATATAATATATTTTGTGCTTTTGGAGTTGCCTTATTAAAACATGATTCTGATAAAATCATTCTGAAATTTAAAATTTTTCAATAATGTCTCATTGCCTGCCTAATTAAAACTCACCCTATGTTTTAGGCAAATTAGAATACTTCCCATTCCCCCCAAATATCATCCACTTTCTTGATGATTTAGCCGGCAACATTATCTTATGCAGGGTCGCACTGACTTCTTCCTTCTCCCTTCTAGCTCTTAAAATACTCCTAAACTTCATTATCACCATTAAAGTTTTCTTCATACTTCCAGTCAAATGTATTTTTCCTACTTCTGAACTCACACTCTCATAATCCCTCTTTAGCTCTATAATGCATTTATTCTTCCCGCTTTTCATTCAGTTTATTGGCTTATATCTCATCTCTTTTACTAGAATTAAAAATTCTTTGTGCAGAGGTAGGAAAAGAAAGGGAATAAGCATTTATGTGGTACTTATGTGACTTACACTGTGCTAAGTGCTTTTACAAAATATTATCTCATTTGATTTACTCAAGAATGCAGTGAGTCAGGTACTGGTACTTTCATTTTAGAATTGAGGAAACAAGGGCAAATAGAATTTAAATGACTTGTCCAAGGTTTCACAGCCAGTAAATGGCTGAGGCTGGATTTGAACTCAGGTCATCCTAACTCCAGGCTTGACATTCTTAGCTTCCTCTCAATTCAGGTACTATGAACTGTTAAATTTCATCATCCACTTTGGATGCAAATAGTAGGTTTTCCATAAGTTTTTGTTGAGTATACAGATGAATAAACTATATTGGAATAGAATTGATTTGGTTAGAATAGACTGGAATGGAATTGAGCAGACCAAGTTGGCAGAGAAGAGAACAAAAATTTCCAGGATCAAACCCAAAGAGTTATATTAATTGTTCTGTGCTCAATTCTTTCTACATTCTGACTCATTCTTTGTCTGTTGCATTCTTTTCAGAGTCAATCATATTTGTAAAATTGGGCCAGTACCTCCCACTTTTGGTTTTTGATAATAATTGGCTAATGATTACCTAGATGATTGACTAGGTTTTCAGTTCTTATCTGTTTATCCTCAGATCCTATCAATGATGCATAGTTTCATCACTGTGCACATTCCTTTTCATAATGCAGTTTAGTGGATAGTTTTCAAGAGTTCCTAATGCATGAGATGACAGATCTTTTTGAACTCAACCAGGTTGGTTCTGAAGTGACTAACATTTGATCTGAATGGGACCAGGTGAAGATTTCTCAAAAGTCTATGAGATGGAGTGGGTTAGACCCTAGGCTCAAGTTTCAGGAGTCACATGATCCCTATTCTCAGAGGGTTATAGGGCAGAAAAGGTCAGACCCTAGGTCTAAGTTTCAGGAAGTGACATGACCCATAGGAAGTAGACAGAATTGCTGACCATTGTTCAGTAGTTACTTCCTTTCCAGGACATCCAATGAACCATGTCTTTTGCTATTTAACCTATTCAACATTTCTGGCTCAGTAGGCCAGGCACAATACTGTGAGATGGGAGCTGAGAGGTTCTGTCTGCTCAGCTGGTATCCTTTCAAGGACCGAATAAATGCTTCCACTTTGTATCTGAAGATGTGTCTGAGTAGTCAGTTTGGGTAATGGGGTCTAGCACCTGTCCCACACAGATCCATCCCTTATACATGAAGACCTGGCAGCTTGGACCAAGCTCCCTGATCTTATTCTCTATGCCTCTGCACACAATGAAGCATTAGAGTTGGACCTTAAACTATATGCCTTTAATTTATTAGTGGTCTCTCTGATGTACATTTAGTGTCTGAAAGTCATAGGGTTATTAGAAAGGACCTCAGAGGACATTTAGTACAACTTCTTCATTTTATAGGCAAGGAAACTCCAGCACACAGAAATTTCTTGCCTTCCTCAGGGTCACATCGATAGCAAGCATCAAAGATGGGGTTTCAAGCCAAGTATTTGACTGAAAAGTCTGTGATCTTTCCATAGCACATATGTGTCTACATGTCTGGGTCCACTAGACTCTATACATTTTCTATTTATTAGCTGTGTGTATTAATGTCACCTTAAGAACATTGTAATGTCCCTGAGAAAAGGGACACTATAAAATATTTCATAAATCTTGTTAACCTCGATAAATATTTTTCCCTTAGGCAATTGTGATCAAATTACTTGTCCAAGGTCATACAACTAGGAAGTATTCAGTGTCTAAGGTCAGATTTGAACTTTGACTCAGGACTGGCGCTCTACCCATTGTGCCATCTACTGTCCCAGCCTCAATCACCGTTACAAAATTCAAGTGAACTAAATAAAATCAAAATTGTTCATCATGGGGATCACATGCAGATCAAAAATTGGAAGGTGAAAGCTGGAAAAGACCTCAGAAATCAATTTTTCCAACTTTGTTATTTTCCAGATGAGGAAATTAAATTCCAGAGACTTGTTCAACATCACCAGGCAATAAATGGCATTTGAACCTGGGTCTTCTGACACCAAATTCCATGTTTTTTTTTTTCTCTATGCTTAATTGATTCCTTGTGGCTATTGTCTATATAACAAAATTCAAATGAAGTGCAAAAAATAAAACCATCCCATTGAAATTACCACATCAACATCTTAAAGAACTCCCATGCCTCCTGGACAATATTGAAATCACAAAACAAAACTGGCTAAAAACTATACTTGTTAAGAGCTGTGCCATTTTGCAGTCTCACACAATTGTTTGACATTTTTCTTTGGATGGGTCACTGGCTCAGCATCCATATGGGATGCACATATAGGAGTTTGTGCTTGTTTTCAGAGCAAGCCTTGCTCAAACTTTGCTGAATGAATGTGTCTCCTCCAGATGGAATTCTTCCAATGCTCTATTGTTTTAGTTTTGTTCCTTCTTTCATTTTACAGTATTTAAAATATTATGGCATATAACATATTTTCAATAAGGACAATAAGTTAATTAAATTCTACAAAGCTCCCCTTGTTTATTTATTTAAATTTTGGGGGGGAAACAAATGTTGAATAATGGAAGCACCATGTATACTTATGATAGAGACTGCTCCAAATTACCTTCCATTATTTTCAGTCAGAAAAAATTGGAAATGTTTTGTTAAGAGATGATCTACTTTTATTGCCACATTCTACCCTGAAGACATGTCATGCATCTTTCCTCTAATGAAGTGTTTTCTAGAGAGTGGGATATGGCCCTGTTTCTAATCTGTGGATGTCATGTATTGCTATGGTAACCTGGGATGTCATGGTTTAAAAATCACTTCCTTTCTGAGAAAAAAAGAAAACAACTTCAGTTTTATTTACTAATGAATTTTTATTCAATCTACACTAACAAATAAATTCTTCTGTACCTCCTTTTAAAATCCATGTGCTATCTCAATGTCCCTGAACATTGCAAATGGAAAGTCTCTCAACTACTATCCAAAGTAGAAACAAAACAAACTATGCCATACATAGAAAATGTGAGGTAACATTTGGGGCCAAAATTAGGCATTAACTTAATGTGAGCCTTTAAAAAAATAAAATCACAATTAGTGAAGGAGATCACAGCAAAGAATCAGGCTAAAATTCAACCATAATACAAAACTGCCTATTAGAAAAGAAAAGAATTCCTTAACTGATGAATCATGATCCTAAAGAATATGGATGTTCTTTGTGTCCAGTATTCCTGGAGGTTGATTCAAATAAGTGATTCCAAATGCCGTTGAAATATACCACTAGGGGCAATATCTACCCTCAGTTTAGGTTCAGTAAACCTAAGCATGTGAATTAAATTTGGAACTGAAATTTAAAGGAAAATTACACAAAAAAAATTACCAATTAATGCTGTTTGTTGGGGTACTCACTGACTTGGTACTACAAAAATGAGCTGGGACAGAATAGTTTGGTGCATTCATTTTGCTCTAACTCACAAAACCTCTCAGTGAATCAGTTTTTAATAACTCTATTCCTATACAATTCATATCATTAGACAGGACATAGATAATCAAAATCAGGAAAGTCTCTGAAATGTCTGATTTGGGCTTATAGAATCAGGTAGGTGATATAGTGAGTAGAAGGATGGAATGTAATCAAGTAATTCCAGTTCAAATATTGTCTCAAATACTTGTTAGTTGTAGGACTCTGGGCAAATCACATAACCTTTCTTTGCCTTAGGTTCTTTCTTCTGTCTTTTTTAATGTGAAGAGTTTTGATTTCTTTTTCTGCATTTATTTATTCAAGTTTTACATATATGTATATATATATATGTATATACATTTTTTACATATTTCCATATGAATCATGTTGGGAGAGAAAAAACAAAGCAAAAGGGAAACCCCCCCAAAAAAAAACAGAAAAAAAAGATGAAAATTGTATGCTTTGATCTGCATTCAGTCTCCATAGTTCTTTCTCTGGACGCAGATGGCATTTTTCATCCAACATTTATTGGAATTGCCTTGGATCATTAAACTGCTAAGAAGTGCCAATTCTGTTATAGTTGATCATCACACAATCTTGTGGTTGCTGTGTACAATGTTTTCCTGTTTCTGCTTGCTTCACTCAACATTAGTTCATTTATATCTTTCCAGGCTTTTCTGAAATCAACCGGTTCATCATTTGTAGAACAATAATATTCCATTACTTTCAAATATCATAACTCATTTATTCCCCATTTGATGAACATCCAATCATTTTCCAATTCCTTGCCACCACAAAAAGATCTGCTACAAACATTTTTGCACATGTGGTTCCTTTTCCTTCTTTTAAGACTCTTTTTTGGCTCCATACCCTATAGTGACACTGTTGGAACAAAGTTTAGTTTAGCTCTTTGGGCATAGTTCCAAACTGTCAGAATGATTGGATCAGTTTACAACTCCACCAATGCATTAGTGTCCTACTTTTCTCACATCACCTCCAATATTTATCTTTCTCTGACATCTTAGCCAATTTGGTAGCTGTGAGGTGGTATCTCAGACTTGTTTTAATCTGCATTTCTGTAATTGATAATGATTTAGAGAATTTTTATATGACCATAGATGATTTTATTGCCTAAATTTCTTCATCCGCAAAATGGTATTATAGTAATAGCACCTATCAAGATTTTTGTGAATATTAAATGAAATATTTGTAAAGTGCTTTGAAAACCCTAAAGCACTATATAAATGATAGTTCAAAGTGAATCACACTGCATTCTGAGTCTTTGTGATCCATATCACAAGATCTATTTCAAGAATTAAGAATACCTTGCATAAATGAAACTATATTCATTCCCAGATGGACTTGGGGATTATAGGATTATAGGTTTACACTAGAACAGACTTGAGAGGTCATCCACTATAACCCTAGCAATAATTTAATGATTTAAAAAAAGTACACTGATGCACAGAGGTTGAGCAACTTTCTCCAGTCATACCAGTGACACTAGATTTCTCAGTCTAGTCACTTTATATGACCTAATCTTTACCCCCCTCAGCCATACACATTTCACTTGATCTTGCTATAACTCACAAATATACTGCCTCCATGTTTAAAAATTCTGAAATCTGCTAATTTGACCACAATCCATTGGATTTTCATCTGTCCCTCAGTCTTTCAATTCAAAACCTGATCCCCCAGTTCCTTAACTTCTCAGGCCACCTCCCCTTTACAAGCTCACTCTCTTTTCTTCCCCCCCCATCTTAGCCTCTTAATAAACCAATTAAAATCTTCACTGTCTTCCTCCCTTGAATCCTTATATCCTTTATCATTTCACTGATTATACCTTGACAAGACTCTTTTTGGATCACTTCCAGAATTTGTCACTTTTACTCCCACATATATACTGCTGAAAGCAGGTAAAGAAAATTAATTGCATAATAACTTGTTAATGGGTCTGCCTGCCTTAAGTCTCTCCCCATTCCAATCCATCCTCTGTGTAGCAAGTAAGGTTATTTTCTTAAAGCTTAGGTCTGATCATGTTTTCTTTTTCTTCCCTTCTACTTAATTAATTCATGTCTTCTCAAATTCTTCAGGACTAAATACAAAATCTTCTGCTTGGTGTGCAAATCCCTTCATAATCTAGTCTCCTCCTACCTTTTCAGTCTTCTTATACCTTATTCCTCATTAGGAACTCTTCTGTCCAGAAAACACTGCACTCCCCTTTGTTCCTCTTTTTTCTCAGGGCATTCTTTGTGGCTGCTCTTCCCCCCCCACCTCATGTTTGGAATGCTCTCCTTTCCATCTCTACCAATTGACTTCCTTTAAATCTCAACAAAACTTCATCTTCAAGTAAGCCTCATTAATATTGTTGCTTTCATTCTATTAATTCTTTCCTATTTATCCTTGATACAGCTTGTATGTGTGTGTGTGTGTGTTTGTTTGTATGTATGTGTGTTTGTTATCTCCCCCAATTAGATTACAGACTCTTTGAGGGTAGAGAGCATGTTTTATCATCTTGCCTGGATCAATAAATATTTATTGATTGAATAGCAAGTAATAGAGTCAGGATGTGATTCTAAATCAAATATTCTTATTTTATCTTGCTGATGAGATTTGGACAGAATAGGCTTGAGGAAGCAATCACTTATACAGTGGTGTTTCATTCTTTCTACCAGGGGTATTCTGATAACTATCTAATAACCAAATCTCCTCTCATTACCCACCCCATAGGTACACATGACTCATGTTATGTTTGATCCTGGATTATTAATATTTCCCTATCATTTTCTCAAGCCTAGAAATCAATAAAACAAAACAGTGATCTTTAATTTGTAGCAATTCCTGAGATATAAATGCTCCAACTGAAAATTTAACAATTGTCTCTCTGTGTTAGCACTGTTTCTTATACCTTTTCCATTTTTTCTTAAATCCTGAAATACAACTATTTAAAATGTGTGTTTTTTAAGGTTGAGGCTTCATGCTCTGTTAAAAAACAAGTAATTTTCAGAAGGGACAACAATTTTAGTCATCATCAGTCATTAATACCTTGATGTTAGGTTTTTTTTTAATTAGCTTTGGGCAGGGTTTGCTGAGGAAGGATGACAAAAATCTAGAGAATAAAGTACAATATGAAGCAATAAGGGATACTAAAGGGCCCTCCAACTTTGAGGGGTTTATGAGATAAAGGGGATAGAGAACAGTACTACGATGGTTAGAGAAGGAAGGAGTGAAAGCAAGTCTAAGTTAAATTTTGTCTGCCACTCCCTACCTTGTAAGTTAGTTATCAATGGATAATATGAATTCCTGAATGATTTCTTTATCCTATCAATGAAAAGTATTGGAATACTTAAATCCTCTGTATTTTTCAATGGATGAATTTTCTTACCACCCCTCTGCTATGCCATAAGCTTAGCCTCCTTTTAATATTGTGCCACAGAGACTAGATCTGTAAGGTAAGATACCTTTTAGGCTTTAAAAGAATCTGAATTTTTCTTTTATTCTTTCTTACAATTTGTTCCCTTGTCTAGCTTTGGAAAACATTGTTAAATGAATTAGTCTCACAAATTCTGGGTGAATATTAGGTACTTAAGACCAATTAGTAATGAACAATTGTGACTATTTCACTCCATTGATCAAAAAACTCTTGATGGTTTCTCAGGGCCTAGCTTTTAGAGTCCAAACACTTTTACTTGGCAATCCAAGCCTCCACAATATGAATGAATCTCTCTTTCCAATCTGATCTCATCTATTGTGCTCTAAGCTCCAGCAAAACTGGATAATTTGCTATTCTCTGAACATGCTACATGATTTCCTGCTTTCATGCTTTTGTCCACTTCATTACCTGCATCTGGAGTGCCTTATCTTATTAATTCTTTTTATTCTTCACTCAGCCACCTCATATATGAAGTCTTTCTTGGAAAGAATAGAGTTCCTTCTCTACATTCTTATAACAACTAATTTATACACACATTTAATATATGAAATATTATGGATTATACTTTATTTGCTATTTACTATGATTATTTGCATATTTTTGAGATGGGAAAAAACCGGGGAATCCCCTTCTTATAGTTAAGGCTATGACCAATATGTACAAGTTAAAAAAAAAACAAAAACAAAAACAAAAAACTAACCCCATCCAAAACTCTTTCATGAGTGTGCCATACAATTGTTTATTTCTCAAAAAGGAAGAAAAGTCTAAAAACAGTTATTAAAATCAAGTTTATTAGAAATTAAGTAGAGGGAGGAGGTAAGGATTTACTAAATATAAAAGATTAGAAAGATTTGAAGAGATGGATTAGGAAGTAGGTACTGATTTAGGTCACCTATAACTATGACTAGTTTTACCTCTGATCCTTAAATTTTAAGTTCCGGGTGTTAAGTACAGAATTTTCACACCCAGATGCTTTGTGTGTGTGTGTGTAAATGGAAGTCTACTAAAAAGTTGCATACTGCAGTTATCCTGGCCATCCCTGTGATTGAACATAGAGTATTCTAATTTGGCTGCTTATAAATGCTCATTAACCTAGTGCTTTGTATTAGGCATTGTTTTAGATTTCCAAGTTGCTAATATCAGCTTTTTTGATTGCCATGGTGGCTCTGAGGAGTCGTTTATGTTTGCCTGGGGTCAGCTGAGATAATGAAGATTTTCCTTTAAAATGCAGTGTTTGAGCTGAATCTAGAGCTTGTGATTCAAAAGAAGTGTCTATCTTGGCTGAGGCTACCATTTCAAAGAATGAGAGTGAAGGGACAGGAGGCTAGAAACATGTTACTAGTACTAGGGACTCTCTTATTTTCATCTGACATCCCTCATTATTGTTTATTTGCATTTTAGCTATGCTGGTTCACATCCAATGTGCATTTTTTAAGTTTATGATCCTTACATAATCACCCCAAACCCTTAAAACAATATACTTTAATTTGACTAAAACACCATTGGTAGTTTTCCTCTTGGTTCTGCTTCTTTCTGAACATCATGACTCAGAAATAGGGTCACCCTGAAATTTTTCTCAGAGTCTAGAATCTTCTCCCCCTGGAACATTTCTTTATCATGTTGGCCTCCCTTTATTCTTGGTGAGTTTGTTGGTGGGGCTTTGCTTACATACAGTTTCTGGACCCATTGACTACTTAAAAAAATAATAGCTTTTTTATTTTTCCAAATACATGCAAAGATAGTTTTCAGTATTCACCCTGCAAAACCTTATGTTTCAAATTTTTCTCCCTCCCCTTTCCCTATACAGCAAGTAATCCAATACAGGTTAAACATGTTCAATTCTTCTAAATATATTTCCAAAATTTATCATGTTGTGCAGGAAAAATCAGATCAAAAGGAGAAAATGAGAAAGAAAAAACTTACAAGCAAACAAACAACAAAAAAAGGTGAAAATACTGTGCTGTGATTTACAGTCAGTCTCTATAGTCCTGTCTTTGAATGGCTCTTTCCATCACAAGTCTACCAGAATTGCCTTGAGTCATTTCGTTGTTGAAAATTATTGACTGCTTTCTAAGTACTCCTTTCTTATGCATGGATGGTAGTGGGGATCCAAATTACAACAGTTAGATAATATCTTTTAGCAAGAAGTTTATCATTATAGTCTCCAACTAGTGATATCAAATTCACTTGCCGCCAGGGATTGGGACAGGACCAAGGACCTTCCCACTTTTAGAAATCCAGATGTGTGTGAGAATCAGCAATTAAAAACAGTTTATAAACTTTGCTAGAGAGATGTTTGCTTCTCTTCAGATTCTCAAGTTTAACAACTCCTTATGTTCCCTAGGAAAGGTAGTATGATATTTGTTATTTGCCCTTAGTTCTCAAAGAGGACTATGATATAGGGGTGTTGATGCCATGAAATGAAAGTGAATTGTATTTAAGTGAGGGAGGGCTATGGAGGACTAGTCTTGGACTTAAGAAAGTCTTAGTTTAGGTTCTATGTATAGTAAATATTGGCAGTGGTCACAGGAAAGACATTCAAACTCTTCCAGACTAAAATTTATAGATGAATTGAATATCTGCAATGATGGATGCAATCGTCAACCAGGAATTCCACATAGCCATGAAATCTGCTGCTCTGACTTACAAAAAAAATTGCTAAGGCTTGGTTAAACCTAATTTGCTGTTGAAATAGCAAATAGTTTAACTCATGTAACTGTCTCACAAAGTGCCTATGAAGATCAAATGAAATAATGCACATAAGCATATTTTGTAAACTTTGTAATGCTCTTTAAATATCTTCATAATTATTATTTTTATTAGCATTAGTATCAATAAAAACCATACTATGATCCTTTAATACCCAAGAAACTAGGATAGAACCAGTTTAACAAAGTTGTTAGTGACAATTGTGTAAATTTCAATGGAAAAAAGATTTTGAGATTTGGATGAGGTTTAGTGTCTATATTTTTCTGAATTCTGCTCTCAGATGATGAATTGAGTTTCCAAATCTTCTGAGATCTTTGATCCCATTTGTGGCACTTATTGGCCCATAGCAATGGATCAATTGCAATTAATGAATATAATACTGAATTGGAAATTTGGGAAATAGTTTGGATTCTGGTCCTGATTCTATTGTTAACTAGTGTGACCTATGGCAAACATCACTCTTTAAAATAAGGGGGTTGAATTCCATAAGATCTAAGATCTATTCAAACTCTTGCTCAATGAAATGAAGGATTGTTTTTACCCCAGAGTAATATTACCTTTCTCTGTTTACAGCATTATTGAGAGATTCATAAGATTATAGGAGGATATTTTTTTGGAGCTAGAAAGAACCTTAGAGGTCTTCTGCTCCATTCCCTTTACTTTATGAGGGAGGAAATTGAGGTTCAAAAAATTTTAATGACTTGCCTAAGGTAATACAGGTAGTAAGAGGCAAAAGAGAAATTGGAATTTGGATTTTCTGTCTCTACAACCTCCTAAAAAGGAGGAAATTAGTGTGGAGGGTGACAGAGGTTGATGATGCATTCCCTAGACAGTCTGGAAATATAGCTTTAGAATATGGCAAGTAATCAATTGTTGTCAGGAATATGAACTTTGGAAAGCTAGGGTATTTTGCAGACTGAAAAAGCACGTGGAAACCCATAAAAGATATGGTGAAACAAGGGGTTAGTTGGCCAGGCTTCCTATATATATATTTTTACAAGTCAGTAGCAGAGGAGGAAAAAAAATTGTACTTCTAGTCATCTGCCCTGTCAGTAAGAACTCTCCACTTTACACTGAATATTGCAAATAGCAAGGTTCATTCATCAATGATATTAGTATTCCTTTTTTCTCTAAGAGGTAATGCTACTCACTGGTGGCAATGTCACTCTTGTGCCACTTTTCTAGACAAGAAAGTCAGCATTGATTTGGAAAACCCGGGTGCCTGAAGGAATCCAACTATGGACAAGGAGGAATAATAATTAAATGCACAATATTGGTACCTAGTAACACATGATAAAATACACTTTTCTCTTCTCAGTAGAATGAATATGAAGGTGCAGTTTTTCATATATCAGAAATAACATTTTTGGGGGGTCAGTTTTCTTTACTGTTTTTCTTTATTATAAGGGAGGGTTTAGAGGTGAGGGCTGGGGAAGAAAGCTTGAATAGATCAGGAAATGATTGTAACATTAGAAAAAGACATCAAGGAAGCTTTAAAAAGAATGCACATAGTTTAGGCTATGGAGACTCTTGCTATCAGAATTGCATGTATGTGACACATACACAATGAAAATAGACTGGCAGTGGAAAGCAACAAGCATTCTAATTCCTCTGCCTGGCCTAGAGTATTGGAATACATTTAGAAGGAGCAATGGAGATGATAGCCAGGGATGATATCTTTGTACAATGACAAGTTTCCATGTGTGCATGAAGATTAAAAGTCTGGGGGTGAGGTAGGGAGGAGGGAAATATATTTAGAATGAAGAGAAGTTTTAGGTTGATTTTGTTTTGAATATAGTCTTTATATTTAGCCTTGTTAAGTATATTTTAACTGTTAAATCTAACATTTTAGCCTATTAAGTATCCAAATTGTCATCTACTATGTTAGCTTTTCTCCTACTATGTGATTTGTAAATTGGTAAACATACCCCTTATGCTTTTATCCATCATTGATAAAAATAATTAAATAGCATAGAACAAAGAACAGATTCCTAAAGTCTCTCATCTAGAAGCCTCCTTATGTATAGACATTAACTCATTAATTATTACTCAATAGACTATAGTACAGTCATTCAGCAAATTTTGAATCTGATTCACTGTACTGCTCATCTATATTTCTCCATCTTCTCCAAAAGGGTAGTATGAGAGATTTTATGTTATATTTTGAGATCCTTAAAAGTAAAAACTGTTTTTTCCCTTTCTTTGTATTCTCAGAACTTAGCATAATAACATGGCACATAGTAGGTGCTCAATAAATGTTTGATGACTTGATTTGGAGTTGGGGCTGCTAAGGACATAATGGAATGGGGGTACAAAAGGAAACAAAAGGACTAGAGAAGGTTAAGATTGAACTGAAGAAAGATAGAAGTAGGTAGAAAAGCAGAGAAAAGGGCTTTTCATTTTGAGAAACTGCAATTATGAGTCACAGTGATTAAAGGAGTAAGAGGTACTAATTTGCTATACATAGGTCTGGGGAATTACCAGTTGGTTAGGACCTTTGTCAGGGACCTGTGATGATGGAGGGTTGTGGTGCAGGTGTTCTGGCAATGGCAATGGTGGGGTGTTCAGACAGCTCACATATGATATAAGTTCTGTTTCTATGTCCCAAGATAGCAGGGATGGGACACACCCAAAAAGTCTCTCAAATCTGAAACATGTATATGGTTTTGGATCTGACCTTATGTCCAACTCAGTGGTTCTTTTGGAGCTTGGTAGGCATATATGGAGTGACTTTTGACTTGATAAGAGAGGCTTGTTTCTTTAAGTTCTTTTCTTAAGGCTCCAAATATGGGGCATAATAATAAAAATATTGGCATAGCACTTTGAAATTTGCAAACAAACAAAAGCTTCTCTGTATAAAAACTGTATGACATAATCTATTACTGCCCTTATTATCAAGATAGGGAAAGTAAAACAGGAGAAGTTACACAATGAATACACCTTCTTGTTCTAAATCAATAATAGTATAATTGTATGACTTATTCTTGGCCACACAGCAGAAAGTATCAAAAGTGGGCTGACACCTAGATCTCTGACTGCCAAAATCCAGTTTTCTAGATTTCCATCTTCCCCTCGGTAACATGTCAATTTATTTTGTACATTCATTTTGTCAGGTGGGGTAGTTAGATGGGTGCAGTGTTTGGAGTCAAATCTGATCTCACTTACTGGTGATGCTGGGCAAGTCACTTAATCCAGTTTGCCTCAGTTTCCTATTTGTTAAATGAGCTGGAGAAGCAAATGGCAAACTACTCCTGTAACTTTGTTATGAAAACCCCAGTCAGACATGACTGAATAACAGCTTTCACAGAATAACCTTACTTTTTCATCCTCTTGAATAACTACTGGTAAAGTTGTCTTTCCAATAGTCCATTTGTTTATGGTCATCATGAACCCTGAAAAGCAGAATAAGCAGGATAAGCATCCCATGAAATGATGTTTTGTGTCCATGGATGACACTGTGCTGATTACATCAAAGTCCAGGACATTATGGGGCCTTTTCAATGAGATTCACAATCAAAAGCAAGTGGACTAGTAATTCACAAAATAAAAAAGTAGTTATGGAATGCATTTTGTCCAATTTATAAGAGGGGGGCCCATTGAGTTAGTAAATCAATACATGTATTTTGGACTGGAACTGCAGGTGAATAATGAAAGAGGGCAGAATTAAACATGAAGAATAAACAGATCTGGATCACATATAGGAAGCTGTATAGGGCTTTTAAAGATCCCAGGCTGTGCCCTGTCACAAAGGCCTTCTTTTTAACAATAATAGTCCCATGGTGATGTTACATGCCTGTTAACTATGGAACACTGTCATCTCAGAAAAAACAGAATTTTAGGCCAACTAAAGGTCAGTGAAAAGAAAAATAGTGTATATAAGTTGCAGTAGGTTATTAGTGATGACTTTTATGTCTAGAATTGTAGAAAAGATATTAGCAAGAACAAATATGTCTAGAAAAGGTATGTATATGTGGGAAGGTGTCACCTAATAATATGCTAAGAGTGTGAGATAATGGTTAGACAATCAGAGTGTTACATTAGTATCTTTGAAACATTAAGTACAGGCGATGAATCCCTCCATTTTACTGAATGGATCTTTTATGGAAAATAAGGACAAGAATTGCCTAGCACTGATAGGTTATGATCTTTACCAGTGATAGTATAAACAGATCATTTTAACTGTACCTCATCACTGTTTTAAAATGTCCCAACGATTTAATGCTTTTTGTGCCATTAGACTTTGGTGGTCTGGTGAAACATTGAAGTCCCTTTGTAAAAAAAGATTTGTAAATGCATAAAATAAAATGCATTGGTTTGTTAAGTAATGATGATAATAATAATAAGTAACATTGATATAAAGCTTATTATATGCCAGGCCAAGTGCTTTACAATTATGATGTCATTTGATCTTCACAACACAGGAAGTTGGGTGCTACTGAGATCCACAGTCAAAAGCAATTGGACTGGTACTTTCTAATTTTACAGATGAGAAAATTGAGGCAGACACAGGTTAAATGACTTGCTCAGAGTCACACAACTAATAAATGTCAAAAGTCAAATTTGAATTCAGGTCTTCATGATTTCAGGTTTAGTTCTCCATGCACTGTACCAACTAACCAAATATATTGAATTATAACTATCTTTTTTTTAAGTCCATGGATCCCAGAGTAAGAATCCCTGTTCAACATTAATAAGCTAAAAGAAATCTAACTTAGTAATTTATTGGCTGCAACAATTATATAGATAAAAACATTGGGAATCTCTAAATGCATGCCAAAGGCAACATATGACATGTCATTTAATAGCATGCTCCTTATATTTGTTCTTCCACTTAAGTTCCCTTAATCAAAAGGATACCTTTTGATCTCCTTCTTTCCCCAAAATGAAAAGTCTTATCTCTTCACTATGGAAATCAAGACTATGAAGAAGCCACTGTTATTGACTAAGTAATTTATAGTGATTAAGGATTGGAATTAAGTCTTTTGGGATTCCCCACCTCCCATTCCCACTTTAAGCATGTTGGACAGCATGTGACTTCTGAACATAAAGAAGGTAGATAATTATTAAGCATTTGAAAATGTTTGTTGGATTGAGCTGAATCTCATCTCTAGTTCAGGACATGCACAGAAGGGCTATTTTAAAGCATAGAATAACTTCAGTAACCTTTGTTTATTCCTAACTGCCACTTAACACTTCCTGGCATAGCACGAGAGGGTTAAATAGTTTGATACTCAGACTAAGAATACTAGCCAACCCTTGAGTAGGCATTGCTATGATAGAGTAGGGATGAAGGTGCCGGAGGGAAAGGGACAGCATGGAATTATAGCAATACATCTAGAGGAGTCTTATTTTTGGAAGATTGACTCCTTTGTCTTTTCTCTCTCTTGTTTTCCTTTAAAACTCAGCCAATGTCATTAAGTCATTTTCCCTATAATGTGTCTCAAAAATTTAAATTAATAGTAAACCATCTACTGAAAGGCTTATTATTTTATCACATGCTAGGAAATTTCCATAAAAATATATGTTTTTGAAAAAGTTATTAATTTTGGATTCTTAAGAAGGTGAAATGAATTGCATTATTTTCATTACAAACAATCTATGTGGTATCCTGCAGGTGATGTTGACAACTAAGTAACATTTATGAAAATGAAAATATGGAAATACTGCAGAGATTTTGCATCAAGGACTTCAGAACTTAGAGACTGAAAAATTAATTCCCCAAATTTTCTATTGAGCCTAATCAGACATCCATTATTATTTTAAAATAGTCATTTAAACTTATTAGATGCATAAAAAGATTTTAACCAGCTCAAATCTTCTTAGCTGACATAGGATTATGAAAATAAATAAGAGGAGTATTGAGTGTCTTTGGTTTTCTTGATAGTTTACTTTAGACAGTGTCTACATGGGCAAAAGTAGAGAGCAAAGCAATTGTTTAGGAAATGCGTGCCATGTAGGATACTATATTAGATTTGTATCAAAGATCCCTTTTTTTCGCACTAATTTTTAGTTCTCATTTTTGGTCCAGGCATGATTTAGTATATGGACCTTCTTGTGTGGAAATTCACTTCCCTAATGCACAGTAGTAACTCATCTCTAGCTAGCCATTTTAGAAGGTTTTATTTTACATTAAGGCTAAATCTGCCTCTTATACTTCCCACTCCTTGTTGCTAGTTCTGCCCTCTGGGGCTAAGAAGAGTAAATCAAATCTCTCTTCCATGTGATAGCTCTTTGACTATTTGACATAACTATTATATTTACCTTAAGCTTTCTCTTTGCCAGACTAAACATCCCCAGTTTCTTCAATTAGTTTCCAGGTCCCATACTACCCTGGTTTCCCTCCAGATGCTCTCTAGCATTTCAGTGTCATTAATAATATTGTGACCAGAACTAACATTAATACTCTTTTTCTGAAGGGACCAGGACATGGAGTGTACAGCAAAATTCTAATCACCTCATCATCCTAGACAGTAGTTCTCTATTAATGCATCCTAACATAAAATTAGCTTTCCTGGCTCCTGACTCACACTTTGAAAACATATTACACTTAAAATATTCTAAGATCAACCAATCAATCAAGAAACATTTATTAAGTGCCTACTATGTGCTGGGCAATGTTATCAATGTTAAAACTATCTGATCTCTCCCATCTTATACAAGTAAAACTGATTTTCAGAGTCAAAGTATAAGACATTATTGTATTTATCCTTTTAAAATTAAATTTTACCTATGTAAGCAAAGACACACCACAGAAAGTACAGGGAGGAGAATGGAAGGGGAGGCAAGTGGAAGATGGAATACTTAGAAAAGAACAGGATGAGATAAGGTTACAAAGAAACATGCTGCTATATTGTGGAGGGCCTTGAGTGCAAAACTAAGTCATCTGAACTTGACTTGACAGGTGGTAGGGAGCCACTGTGGCATTTTGAGTAGAAAAGAGTTATGACCACATTGCTGTAAAAACCTTCTCATTGTAATGATAGAAGCAAGTAAGGTTATAAATTGTTGGGGGGGGGAGCAAACTTCATTGGCAGAAGAAGTTATTCACCAAAGTTATATTGCACTGATGAAATCATTATCCTTGTCTCAAAAGGCTGATCGATATATACACACACAGACACATAATTAAATATCATATGGAATATGTGTTTGCAAGCCTGTATATGTGCATGTTTATAGATAGAGTGGTCCTCTATTCCATTAGTGTCAGGAACTCTGAGTGAGAGTCTTCCCCTAACTTTTCAGACTGGCACCTTAACTGAAATCTAATTATAATTTTAGTTGTTTTAGGAAGTTAGAAGTTAAGAGATTTTTGTCCAGGGTCACATGGCCAGTAATTGTCAGAGGTTGGATTTGAATCCAAATGTTCCTGTTTCCAAGACTTGGCTCTCTATTTGATACAGAATTCTTCATTGTGATCCTTCCTACTTCAGCATTGTTCGGATTCATTTTCCACAGCCATCCACTTAAGCAATCTTACTATATTCCTGCCACTGCTGGGGTATCCCCAATTCTTTCTAACTTTCCACGGGAAAAAAGACTACTACTTCCTGGTTAACCTTCTTTTTTATGTGCAGTTTTACCCTATTTAAATGCAAGCTTCTTAAAAGTAGGGATTGTCTTTTTCTAAAATCTCTCTCTCCCTCCTTCCTTCTCTCCCTTCCTCCCCCTCTTCTCTCTTTCTTTCTCTTTTTCTTTCCCTCCATCCCTCCCTCCTCCCTCCTCTCTCTCTCTGTCTCTGACTCTCTTTTTGTCTGTTTCTCTCTCTCTCTCTTTATATATATATATATATATATATATATGTACATACAAATATACCTTTCTCTCTGTATATTTATATATACACACACACCCATATACACAAACCTTTCTCTGTGTCTGTGTGTGTATATACACACATACATACACCCATATTCACATACACACATCCATAATTACATACAAACATCTCTCTCTCTCTCCTATATCTATATATTTATATAATGCTATATATCTGCATATATGTATATGACAAGATGGTTTGGAGGAGAGATATGTTTGGAATCAGAGCATCTGAGTTTAAATCTTGATTCTGTCAATTAACCATCCTGTATAAGTCATCTTGTCTCTCTGGGCCTCAGCTTCCATACCTGAGAATAATGAAGAAATGAGATTTGATTACCCCTAAGTTCTCTTCTAGGTAAAAGTTGTCTGTGCCTATTTTTATGGCAGTATATTATACTGAATACTACTATTGAATCCCCTTAAAGTTTACATAATACAAATTAATATGCCAGTATTTTAGTACACAGATATTAAAAAGCCTCCATACTCTGCCCGTATTTTTCTAAGCTAATTTCACAATATCCCTCAAGTACTTCGTGTTCTAATAAAATGGTTCTACTTTTTGTCTCCTGAACATGATATTCCATTTCTGACCTTCATGCTCTTTTGTTTGCTAATTGTCTCTAGGTGGAACAAGTGCTTTCCTCACCTTACCTTTTGGAATTCTTATGTTTTTAGAATCAGCTCATGTCACTTTCTAAAGGAGTTCTTTCCTGATTTTCCCAACTGTTAGTACTCTCTCCTGATCTCCAAATTACTTTGTACATTGTATTTTATTCTCTTACCAACAAAAATATTACTTTCCTTCTGCTTATAGTAGAATGTAAGCTTCTTGAAGTCAAGTATAAATTTGTTTTTCAGTTTGATTTCTAAGAGCCTTATGCAGAATCTTGCATGCAGTGGGTGCTTAATAATGTATGAACTGAATTGAATTTCCAAGATTTCAAATTTAGGAAAATATCAATTTTTTTGGATACTGTAGAAGCTGAGTATTTCTATCAAAATAATGAAAAACACAGAGGCATATTCTCAGTGCCCCAATTTAAGGATGCTTTTTAAGCCTTGCATTTCATTAAATTGCATGGCGGGATAGGAGAGTCATGCTAAAATATTGTGATTAACACCAAGGAGGCTTAACAGACAATGCTATTATAGGTGAAAGACTGCTAATTGCACTCTTCCCAATAACTTATTGATTTTAATCAAATCTTCCTAAAGCAGAATGCCAGCAGCAAATGGATAACTAGATAGAGTGGAAACATAACAATGGGAGTAGTAATACGGGAGAAATTATTCATGTTTGATTTGTATAAAATTGAACAAATATTCTTGATCAGCATTTATACAAATATAGATTTGTCGGGAAGGTGCTATCTAAATTGCTTCTCTCTCCGTGTATTGAAAATTACCATAACTGTTAGCATTTTTAATTATTTTGATCTGCTGAAAATAGATTAAACTGAATGGGAAATTGGCTTATTAAGGCTTATATATTTGAGTTAATATGAAATTTTCTCAGCAAGTATGTCACCACACTCTTTTAAAAGCCATAGACTGTTCCTGGTTTAAAATGTGGATTTTAATTCTTTCAAAAATTAATTTTTTTAAAAATTTTGTTAAATATTTCCCAATTTCATATAAAAATTTTAACACTCACTTCCAAAAAAAAAATATTTCAAATTCTCTCTCTCTCTCTCTCTCTCTCTCTCTCTCTCTCTCTCTCTCTCTCCCTGTCCTGCATCTCCCTTACACTTTGAGAAAGCAAATACAATGTTCTCCGGTTCTGCTTACTTTACTTTTACTTTACTTTGCTTGAGTTCATATCTTCTCAGGTTCGTCTAAAACAGTCTTGTTTGTCATTTCTTATGGTTGTTCAGTCATTTCAGTCATGTCTAACTCTTCATGACCCCATATGGGGTGTTCTTGGCAAAGATACTGGAGTGATGAAGACAGTGATCTAATACAATTCTAAAATGGAAGGCTGGATTATGGGGGCACGGTGTAGGGGAATAACTGCTTTACTTCCACTCAGCTAATGAAGCCTTTTTTTCCCATACATTATAGATTAAAAAAAATGTTCAAATGAACAAGTGACTTGTTTGACAGACTGAGCAGAGTTTTTGTGAAGAACAAAATCTTGCTGGAATAAATTTAATACTTAAAAAATGGAGAACCCTTGAAATATAACTTCTATTACAAGTGCCGTTTCTCAGTGTGAGATTCAATATAGTGTGAAACACTGAAGAGCTCACACTTTGGCTATTCGCTGATGATGAACATGAAGCACAATCCAGAGCTTGAATTGCAGTCTCTAGGCAGTCCCCATGGTATCCTGCAGACTGTTTGTCTTATGGGAACGTCTCATTCATCAAAATGGTGACATTGAACTTAAAGGCAGATTTCAAATATGGGTATAACTGCCCTTTCTTGATGGGTATTTAAGTGGCTTCCCCTTATAAATCAAGTACTACTATAAAGTCTGCAGTTACTGAAGATCTTCCCTGCTATATCTCCTGCTCTGAAGCTAGATATTTTCATAGCTTAAAGGAAGTGAATATCTAAAGAGGGGAAAACTGAAGTACTTAGACTTCCAACCTCCTAATGATGACAAGGTAGATGATACATTTTAAGACCTTCTGCAAGTCTTGATTTCACTAGAGAAAGTACAGGGGCAGCATACATAGATGGGCAGCTTAATGGTACTGGAGCCTAGGATAATGATGATAAAATGATTATGATAATAGCTAATATCTATGTGATATTTACTATGTGCCAGGTACTTGCTAAGTACTTTATACATTTTATCTTATTGGATCCTTACAGCATCTTTGAGAGGTAGTTGATAATGTCTCATTTTAAAGATGATGAAACTGAGGCAGACAGAAGTTATATGACTTGCTCAGTGACACAGTTAGTTAAATGTCTGAAGTGAAATTTGAACTCAGGTCTTCTTGATTCTAAATCTAATGCTCTCTCATGAATTAAGCCTCTTAGCTGTCCCAAGAGTAACTAAGAGGATACTCTTTCAAAAGCAAAGCTGATATCTTATCAAATACTCTGAATCTAGTTTGCTAGCTTAAGTTATTCAAAGTGAATTTCATCAAACAAAAGATTATTTTGAGGACTTGGCCTGTGATTTCACTTGTAAAGAGAACTCCTGGAGTTTATATATATATATGTATATATATATATATATATATATATATAACTCCAAGGAGTTATAAGCTCCTTGAGGCCTGAGATTGTCTTCTGCTGCCTTGTATCCCCTATTTAACACTGTGATGTACATATAGTAGGCACTTAGTAAATGTGTATTAGCTGGCTGACTCAATGCTATGTTGCCTTTGTGCATACTAAAATGACACACAGGACAACATTTGGATAAAAATCTGACTAGATGAAGAAAAATAGAGTAGTGAAAAAAGACAAGTCAGCCTTATGTTATTAAGATACCTGTTTCCAATTCGTGCCATTTTTCCTTCCTTGTATAGTGCTTTAGGACTATAGCAAACTTAAATCAATCGCTTGTTTCAAAATAGCTTGATAATAGATAAAAGAATAGAAATACACTGTTAGGACTTTTGAACAGGGGCTTCCGTGCCATGATATCCAGCAGACATAAGTTTGGGAAATGTAGTTTTGGTTTTGTATAATTACAGAAGTCACTGAATTGGTGTAAAACACTCCAGTTATTTCGTTCTAAAATATATTCATATTTTACTTTGGTTGAGAGCTACAGAGAAGTACTTTTGAATGTAGACCATGCCATTCTTGTCTATTTGGTTAGATCACAATCTCCTGACTGACTAGAATAGAGCTTGGAGAAAAAAAAAACATATGTACATTTATGTATGTGTATACATTATGTATACATTATATGTATGCATATATGTATAAATATTTGAAATTTTGGAATATAGTTGAAAGCAAAGGAAAATAAGGATAAGTTTATACATCATGGCTCAACATTATAAATTAAAGATAATTAACCATTTGAAACAATAACAAGCTTGGGAGGGAAGAGATACAGGTATAATTAACCTTTTTTTACAGGTGAGAAAACTGAAAATCACTTATGATTACAAGGTTAGATTTGAAGAAGGATATTCCTGCTTCGAAATCCTATATATACCATCTACATAAGCTTCCCAGCTTTGCTGCCCTGAGGTGGAGTGGGGAGGGTCTTAGCTTCTTCACCTTTAAAATATAAAACAGGAGTGAGGGATGTGACTAGATAATCTCTGTTTTGTGTTTGTTGGGACTGGATATTTTCTAAAATTTTTCCTTTCTCCCTCCCCTAGGCTTTAACATTCTATGATTCTATGAAATGCTTGGTGAATGAATGAACAGGAGATATACAGTAAATATTTAACAGTATTGAAGATGGCAATATAACCCATCTTCACCTTTGCTATGTTTTATTGACTTAATTTAGAATTATAGGAATTTAGAGTTGGAAGGGATCATAGAGATCAGCTTGTCCAAATTCTACATTTTATAGATAAAGAAACTAATATCTAGAAAAGTGAAATGTTCTGCCCAAGGTCACATATATAGTTAGTGGCAGGGTCATAGGAGAAGGTCAAGCCAAGACTTCTGATTTTCAGTTCACCTGTCTTCATTTAACACACATAACAGGTTTTTGTTTTTGTTTTTTTGGAGGAAGCATTAGCTACCTTGGTATCAAAATAATTAGCAAATTCAGAGGAAATAATCAGTTAAACTGGCTGGACAGTTTGGACAACTTAACCATTTAGCTATCTAAAATCTCTAGTGTGTTTCTGAGAATCCAAGTAGTTCACAGTAGAATTCTAGCTTGGCAGGGTGACATGAAACCTAGCTAATGCTGACTCAGAAGACCCCCCACAAAAAAGAGTTCTGGGTGCTGACTCACAGCTGCTGCCTCCATTGTTTGAAATTTTTGATTCAGAAGGAGAAAAAAACTTCCCAAAAAAGAAGTCAAGGATAGGTCCATGATTAAAGGGATGTGTGTGTGTATGTGTGTTTGTAAAAACATATTGAGATATACATTGCAACTGAACAGTGGAATGTTGGGTAAATGAGGAAGTATAACAAATTAGATGATTCGTTATCAGCTCGAAAGATGTGGGGGAAAAAGACTCCCATTTAAAACAACACTTTGGGGCTTTTCCTTCCCCAAGACACATGCTTCATGTCATCTAGACACTAAGTAGATTTCTTTCACAAAAACTGTTACATTATCTGGGTAAACACGTCAATCAAACACTACAACTAGCAATTTACAGCAATGATGCTAGATTTAACACTGAGACTGTGAGGTTCCAGGGGGAAATAGTATTTGTATTTACCTCTTTGTTACTAGAACAATTTTATTTAAAAGGTTTTATTTTTCCCCTGAACAACCATGAAAATTGGGTATTTATGCTATTTGTATCCAAAACAAATCTCTAGGACTTTGTGTATCTTCACTTTGAAATGTTTTCTTTGTCAAATTCAGAGATCTCCAAAAATCAATTTTAATTTATGACAGTTTTGGGGGCATAACTAGAAGTAATACTTTTAACATAATGATCCCATAGGAAAATGGTGACATGGTATCTTATTCAGTAGATTTAATCATTACTTATTAATTTTTCTTAGTTTCGGGAGGTTTTCATAAACTTAATATTCTATTAAGGTAGCATCTGTTGGAGGAATTATCTTGGTTTTTTAAAGCAAATTTTAACTGATTACCATGAATCTACATAATTAGAATTAGGTCTAATTATGTAGTGTAAATACATGTAATATATTTATAACATATAATGACATAATTATGATTCACAATAATGTTCAAAAACTCCTCCTTAAAATTAGGAAGAAAAATCTGCTGCATAACCACTTCAGTTTATTAGAAATTTTACAATATATATTTTTTGGAGTTCCAAAGCTAGAACTAAGTTTAGAAATTAAGCATAATTACAACACATATTCATATATAAGGATATAGTTTTTCCATGTTCTTAAAATCTATAAACACTTCCATTTTGATTAAGAGGAATAGATTTTCCTGAAAAAATTTCAACCAACTGCTGAATTTCAATACATCATAAAGATTAGAGGGTATTGGGATGTAGCTGGGGATACCCATGGCATTCAGGACCAACTGCTATTGTGAGCTGCTTTTCAGATTTTGTTTATAAAGTCATCAATTCAATACTTCTAAGCAGTATAGTTATTGCAATGAACAACCTCCATGTTTCATATATACAGAATGATATCTTTTAAATTTTTTTGAATTTCTAATGAAAAACCAATGGAAATCTTCAAGATTTGTTTTATCCTAGAATTTCAGCATTGGATGGGATCTCAGAAGCCATCTAGTCCGTCCAATCTCTACTTGAAGAAGAATTATTTCTGTAATATCCATCTTTCACCCTCCCCCCCCAAAGTGTTCACTGATTTTTTTTTTTGTCTGGGGAGGGAGCCACTATGTCTCAAGGGAACCAACTCTACTTTTGTATAAATCTAATCATTAGATTTATACTTCACCAATCCATCTCTTACAACATGTCTAAATTTTACTTTCTACAATTTCTATCCATTTTTCTTTGTTTTGTCCTCTGGCATCAAGCAGAACAAATTTAGCTCCCCTTTCACATAACAACTCCAAATATTTGAAGATGTTTATCACAGCACCCTCAATTCTTTTATTCTCCAGACTAACTGTCCCCATTTTCTTCATTAGTTCTTCATACATCCTCATCCTTGCTTTTGTAGCTCTTTCCATTATGATCAGCTCCTATGAATGTCTAACCAGCTAACCAACGTCCTTCATGAAATTCAATGTCCAGAAACAAACACTGTTCCCTAGATGTCATCAGATGAGAGCACAGCACAAATGGATAGGACCTTTACAGGTTTCATTCTAGGCTCTATGCCTTTTTCAATACAAATTCACTGCAAACCCATAACTTGTATTGAGCAACTGGGACTTGAATGCTAATTCCTAGTGATAATACTGTTCTCTTATAGTGTTGTTTTATTCTTGTATTATTATTTAATATCATCAAGTATACTGTAAGCTCCTCACAATTAGAGTCAATGTCATAATTATCTATCTCCAATAGGACATAGTACGTATTATGTATATAATAGTCACTAAATGAAAGATGTTATAAAGTAGATAAATTTTTTAAAGGAAAATTCCTTGCCACTAAACCTTTCAAAAAGTTATATAAGATAATAAGATTTTTTTTTCTTTTTCTCTTCCTTCCTTCCTTCCTTTGTTCCTTCCTTTCTTCCTTTGCTCCTTCCTTCCTTTTTTCCTTCCCTCCTTTCCTTCCTTTGTTCCTTCTTTCCTTTTTTCCTTCCGTCCTTTCCTTCCTTCCTTACTTCCTTCCTCCCTCCCTTCCTTCTTCCCTCCCTTCCTTCTTTTCTCTCTCCCTTCCTTCCTTCCTTCCTTCCTTCCTTCCTTCCTTCCTTCCTTCCT